>JALNIO010000338.1:0-50077 GCA_023509875.1 Rugonectria rugulosa
GTATAACAAGTTACAGTCGCCTTGCTTCTTCCGTTCACCATACTCAAGCACCTCGTCAAAATGCAGCAGTAAGTCATCAAAGGCAAACGAATCTGGCTTGGCCAAGTCATGGGGAGCTTTTCGAAAAAAGGTGCTTCTAACTCAAACAGGTATTGGAATAATTCATCTGATTTACACTCTACACTCCTCCTTTCCCTCATCCGCGTTGCCTCTTTTCTACCCGCCACCGACAAAGGAGCTGCTCTAGGGGGGCGACTAGTATACAAAGGAGAGTTTATGCTGCCCTTTTATCGGCGGACCTTGACCTCCTTGGGAGGATCGTAGGCGATCTTTCTCGACTTAATCCAAGCCCACTTGTATCGCTTAACCCACACACTGACTGCCCACAGGGATGCGGACACAACCAACACCTTCATACCCATCTTCTTGCGGTCGTCCATCTCGGGCTCGGCGGCCCAGTTGAGGAACTCAACAACGTCCTTGGCCATCTGGGAGGTGGTGGCGGGGGTGCCATCCTCGAACTCGACAAGCTCATCGTACAAAACACGAGCCATAGCAATACCAGTTCCAGGGAAGAAGGGGTTGAAGTTCATGCCGGGGGCGACAACGACACCAGCGGGGGCCTCCTCGGGGTAACCAGTGAGCAAGCTGAAGATGTAATCGCAGCCACCGTGACGGGCCTTGACAATCAAGCTCAGATCCGGGGGAAGAGCACCATTGTTGGCGAAACGGGCAGCCTCCTCGTTCTTGTAAGGGGCAGGAAGGTAATCAGCAAGCTTTCCAGGTCGCATCTCGATCTCGCCCTCCTCGTTGGGCTCTCCGGGGTACTCGTTGCCCTCGGCAAGGGCCTTGGCCTCGTTCACGGTCAGGACGGTACCGACAAGGGATCGGTAGGGAACTCGATCCAGGGAATGGCAGGAAGCGCAGACTTCCTGGTAAACCTGGAAACCACGGCGGAGGCTATTTAAAGGGGTCAGCACAAAATCCACCGGACCAATGGCATTGTTGCCAACTTACGCCTGGTGATCGTAGGTCTTGAAAATCTTGTTGTGAACCCAGGGGTACTTGGTAGGGTGAAGACTGCGTCGACAATTAGCAATTGGCGAATCGGGGCTCGTGATACGTTGATGCTGGATTTATGCCTCATGGCCGGATGGAAGCGGGCAAACCAACGATGTATCAGGATTCGAGATTGACGTACCCCTCCTCAGCGGGAGTCGAAGCAAAAGCTACAGGTCCATAGAGATGGTAGTACCAGGCAATAGAGCCAAGGGCGAGTGTGGTGGAAGCGGCGGCGGCCACGTTCAATCGAGTGGCGGAAGCTTCGCCGGCGGCGCTGGAGCTCGAGGAAGAGGCACGCTGGAACAAAAACACAGTCAGCGATCAATTCAATTGAGTACGGTTCGGTTATGGTGCGATTGGCGTCGTTGCATCGTGTTGGGGCTCGTGGTGGTGTTCCCTCGGTAAACGGGAAGTTTGTCGGGCATCATGGTGCCATACCTTTGAGGCGGCGGCAGCACCATTCTGGAGGCCATTGAGAATGCGCGTCGCGCGCATAGACGACCTGGCGAGCATATTGGGCAAGCTAGACCGTCGCTGCTGGATAGGCCGCGATCGATTGTGAGTCGGCGATGGGGAATCGTTCTCGGAGGCGGAGGACAAAAGGGCTCAGCAGAGATCATTGGCATCAGAGAAAACCTCGAGAGTTCCGAAATGGACCGACGCTGATTGGACACAGTCACGTGGCCTGATAATCCACTCAACCTTCCCTGTGGCCGGACGGCTTTTGTACAGAGCCGCCTGTACTCCGTACGGATTCGCAGGTCGGTGACTGCCGGAAAAACCCGACCGGGCTCCGGGGGGATATCTTCACTAGCCACATTCACGGTGATGGGAAACCGTTGACAGTCACAGCCACATTCCACTGCATTAGTCATCAGGTACGTATCTCCTTTGACGCTCATTCCATTGAAGGCTAAGGCAATGCGACAGATGCCTGTCCATGGCTGCAGGCAACTCTGTGCGGTGACTCGGCTGCAGGATGTGGTAATTTCTTAAGTTGCCCCACCCCCACCTTCACTCACACGCTTGAGGCACACATTCTTTGCTTGTGCAGTCCCCCCTCTGTTTTGATTCGCGATCATACTACTTGTATATTCGATACTGTATTCGCGTATACTTGGTCTCCTACTGTATTCTTCATTTCTTGCTCCGAACCACCATGGCTTCCTCCAACAAGGTCTTTTCCCTAGAGGGAAAGGCTCTCAAACTCGACACCGCCGAAGATGTTGAGCCTCACATCGCCGAACTCCGAGCAAACGACGATGTTGAGGAGGTGAGGTTGCTGGGAAACACTCTTGGTGTTGGCGCGTGCAAGCTACTTGGCGAGGTCTTGGCCACCAAGAAGAACCTTCGTGTAAGTGACTGTTCTCCCTCTTTCTTCTATTCCCCTGCTAACCTCCCCTTTTTTTCCAGATTGCCAACCTGGCCGACATCTTCACCGGTCGACTTCTTAGCGAGATCCCCGAAGCCCTCTCCTCCCTCCTGACCTCCATACTCAACCTTCCCAAACTCAACACCATTAACCTCAACGACAACGCCTTTGGCTTAAACACGCAGGCTCCCCTCGTCGCCTTCCTGGCCGCCCACGTTCCCCTCCAACATCTCTACCTGAACAACAACGGTCTCGGCCCCCATGCCGGTATCCTCGTCGCCGATGCTCTCTCAGAGCTTCACGCCAAGAAGGTCGCTGCGCGAATGGAGGGACAGGAAGTTCCCGACCTGGAGACGGTTATTTGCGGTCGAAACCGACTCGAGAATGGCTCCATGACGGCGTGGGCCAAGGCATACAGCCTCCACAACAAGATCAAGGAGATCAAGATGGTTCAAAATGGCATTCGCCAGGAGGGAATCTCCCATCTCCTTACCCAGGGTCTGAACCACGCTACTAAGCTCCGCATTCTGGATCTTCAGGATAACACATTCACCCTTACTGGTGCCAAGGCCCTGGCCCAGGTTGTGTCAGGCTGGACCGACCTCCGAGAGCTCGGTGTTGGCGACTCTCTCCTCGGTGGCAAGGGAGGCGTTCGCGTGGCTGAAGCTCTTGCTAAGGGCAAGAACACCAAGCTCGAGATTCTACGACTTCAATACAACGAGATCACCGCCCCTGGTGTTAAGGGGTTCGCCAAGGCGGCCAGCAACGGTCTTCCTGCTCTGAAGCGGATCGAGCTCAACGGCAACAAGTTCACAGAGGACGATGAATCCATCATTGCCCTCCAGGAGCTGCTCGAGGAGCGCAAGGAGAAGTTTGCCGGTGACATCGTCATCGAGGACGACTGGGGTGTTGACAGCCTGAGCGATCTCGAGGAGCTCGACAGCGAGGAGGAAGAGGAAGAAGAAGAGGAAGAGGAAGGCGTCACCACTGAGGAGCGGGCCGAGAAGCTCATCAAGGAGGCCGAGGAGGCCCAAGAGGAACCCGTCATTCCCGTCAAGGACAAGGAGGTTGACGCTCTGGCCAAGAAGCTTGAGAAGACTGGCATTTAGAACACACACTGGTAGATAAACCTGATGATCATGATAAAACTATAATCCAGAAGTCTAGAAGGAAAATTCGATACCCCCTTCAAGTTTAGTCTTGACAGTCGCCGTTGTCACCCCTGTTTTTTAGTTTTCCCTCACATGGATGTGACATTTCAGGACGCGGATTCACGAGCAAAGTAATCAAATGAAGTAAATATACTGTATTACTACAACTATAGATGATACATGGCAGCTAACTCGGCAAGCATCGACTACAGGGCTCAAGATACGCTGTTGGATGTGAATCGGGGCCCAGGGCCGTATCAGCGTCAACGTGTCAAGGGGAGAACGTACCTCTGGTCAACCAGAATGTTGCCACGGGTCAAGCCTCTAAGAAAAAACCAACACGATTAGCATACACTGAACAGACTTGTCAAGGGTTTCTGAGGGAGACAGGAGTGGTGTGGTTTAAAAAGGAAAAGAAATAGTGCATGCAAACAACGAGAAAAGACAGTATCCTCAGCGCCGTATCCCCATTCCGATATCATGATTTTCAATATAGGTATTCATCCATCCCAGAGAAAAGAAAATTTCATACAGTGTCCGTCCGCCATCCTCAAGTTTCCACGAGTCTTATGTAACAACTTGTCCATACATGAAAAGTAAGAAAAGGAAATAGACCCTGGTCCTCGTCGTCTAAGCTATATACCTTGGTCCCTTGTTGAATTAGACCATCTACCTAGTTTCGATATGTAAATAATCTTAGCTAGACGAGGCAGGTTCTTTGCTATTTACATGACATCCATGGCATCGACCTGGCCACCAAACTGCTGGTAGTTGCCGTACTGGGTGGCCATCTCCAGCATCTGCTGCTGACGGGCGTAGTCGGGACCCATGTACACGGGATCCGTCGCGGGCGTGTAGTCTGGCTGGGGAGTAAAGTGGCTGTGGACGTCCTGGAAACGGTTCTGAAGCTGGCGCTGGTTCTCGCGACGCATCATCTCCTCGTATCCGGACAGCATGTAGGGCTCGCTGTCTGTGTCCGAAGACTCGACCCAGCGGCCATCACCGGTCTGGTGCGCTGCTGAGTCCAGAGTCAGGGCTCGCTGCCGCTCTTGATGCTGTTGCTGTTGCTGTTGCTGTTGCTGTTGCTGTTGCTGCTGTTGCTGTTCCTGCTGCTGCGCCCTCTCATATCGCATATGAGCAAGATGTTCCTCCTGCTCGACAGTGGTGCTGCTCCAGGCCAGAGCCGGAATATCACCACCGTTTTCCGGGGGGCAGATCCTCCAGAGGTCGATCAGTCTCAACTGCTGCTGAAGTTCAGCGATTCTGAATAACTGGATCTGAGAAGGGGTCAAAGTAGAAGGGTCAACACCATGCTCACGGAGAACGGCTTCTGGGCTTGGTGACTCGGTCTGGGGGGGCTCGGAAGAGTGGCGCTGCGGCTCTTCCCGAGTCTCTTGCTGCTGCTGCTGCTGCTGCTGAGCTCTCACCACATGTGCGGAATGGGTGTAGTGCTGTGAGACAGAGTAAATGATGGGCTTGGCAGGCTCGGGCACATGCTGCTCCTGGACTGGCTCAGGAGCAGGAGGGGGGGCTTGAATCTCTGGGTTAAAAGTGAGATTTCGCGAGAAGAGAGCGGCAAGCTCATCATGCATCTGCATGTCTTGCTGAACGGAAACCATTGTGCTAGTCTGGTAGATGTAACATGTTAGTGAGTGAACCATGGAGCTATAAGGGTGGTGTGATGTATGATTACCTTTGGAAGTTTGCAGTGTAGAGTTGTTGTTGTTTTCCGGGGATATTTGGGTCAGTATCCTTTTGTTAGATACAAACAGGCTTCTCTTTTTTCTTCAAAGGATCAAGCGCATAAATTCAGGTCAAGTGAGGCGAGTTCGTGTCCGCAGTTCGATGAGGCCTTGGAGATGATGGTGGGGGTGGCAAGGATATCAAGCTTGTGATGGTGTCGCAGATGACGAGGACAAAAGTTGACAGCAAACGGGGAGGAGGGATTTCTTGGTTTTTCTATTCAGCTAAGCTACCTTTCGAAAAAGTAGAAGGAAAGAGAAAGAGAGCATCTATAAGTAAGTGTTGAAAGAGAAGGAGAGAAGGGGGAGACAGGAGTCGTCGAGTTTTGTTCCACGGGACGCTTCAGGTTATTTGGGCTTGGGCTTGGCCCGGGCCTCTAAAAGCGGTGGGCCGTTGGGTTGGGTTGCAGGCGCGCCAGGGCCAAAAGGTGGGGAGAGGGACCTGGAATAGCGGACGGTCCGAGAGGAACAGGAACAGGAACGGGGTGAGTTGTTTCTTTGTGAGGGGCGAAGGTTGCTGAGGTCTCAAGGTGCGAAAGGGACAAGATTTATCGGAAAGGGGGAGCGGAAGAAAAAGAGTCCAAAGTCGAGGGGTTTAGAGGTGATGGTGAAGGAGTAAAACCTGGAATATCAAATCGCAACGGAAGCCTTGCATGCAACAATGTGAAGGTGGGATGGCGGATGGCGGATGGCGGATGGCGGAGAGCAGATAGTGAAAGGAGGGGCAGCCCTGGAGAGGTTTGGTGGAGATTGCTACAGGCTACAGGCTACAGGCTTCAGACTACAGGGGGCGTTGGCGCTGCACAGCGATGCACAGCGCTGCACAGGAGGGTTACCCGTGCTAAAGATTACCGAGATATTTATTTTCAGCTAAGGTTCTTTGCTACTGCGTGGGTGGTGTTGTCCAGCGCTCCCGCAGGACAGTGTGACGCATGCAGATGATCCCATGACACGCCGGCTCCGTGAATTTATGATGCTTCCATGTTCTGACGCACTCAGGGCAGTCCTTCTTGCTCTTGATGGCTGCTTATAGTCCGAGGCAAATATAACTCTGCTGCCTGCTTCCCGCAAAGATCGCCCTTGTTCATTCCCATGAATACAAATCTTTCTCATTTCTCTTCATTCCATGATTCATGCATCGACTCGCCTCATCATTCTTCACCTGCTCGCCCTTTTCACATTTCCCTCTGCTCCGTACGATATCCATTACACCCACTACAAGCCTCGGGACCCTTGCTAAGAAGGGGGCACCTCCATCAGACGGTTTCGCATGGCCCCGGTTCGCCAGTCATCGTGACCCAATGAGCCAATGCCACACGGCGCCGAAACGTGCCAAAACTCCAGAGGACTAAACCACCCATGGAGTGACAAGCCAGACGAGAATACGTGTAGATGTGCCGGCCTCTGTTTCTTTCGTGTCTGTATCTCATTGTTTGATGAGAATTTTATGCGCTTTGATTGCCATCTTTTGCGCGCATAGCAACAAAGAGAGTGGCGACATGCCACATCAACTTTCACTCAGAGTGCCTTTAACATCACCATCACCATCATCATAAGGCACCCACCGGGAGGAACACATGCACTCACCGCCGATCACCAGGCTTGTTCTTCTGTGGTGGCTCTTTGTTCGCGCTATCTCAGCGCCCCTAGTCTTAAACTCCCAACAAAAGGCATGCAGGACCGACCACGGACCGCAGGAAAGGTCCTCGACGGGCCAGACCGTCCTTTTTCCCCTCGTCAGTCAGAAACGTAGAGCATTCTGTAGAATGACTGATGCGAAGTCCAACGAAATCATTTCCCAGAGCGGGAGCTCTGACTCTTCAGATGTCTGGGATGGTTGAGATAGAGCTTCGCCAATGTCTGTGATAGAGCGACGGCATTCTTTCGCTGTCGCAGAGAACGTTTGAGCTTTATGCACTCCAGACTCGGTTTCCAACCACAACCAGCCAACAAAGTGCTTGGCAGATGTGCATCTCTCCAGAATCCTCGGCTGCAGGGGAAACGTGCCGATGTGACACAACTGACATGGAGGGGCAGTGGGTTACAAGCAAGCCACTCCCGCGTTTTAGCCTCAACAGCCACGTATGGCTAACGAACCAAGCTTCTCGTAATCGTGGCTGATCATCAGCCACATGGCAAGCCACGAAAAGCCACATCTGAAGCCTTTCTTGCCGCCTCAGGCATTCACAGCTCCAGCCTCGCTCCCCAGTTGACGACACACGCAGCTCTCAGGTTGCCTGGAAGGTGAAGCTCCAAGCCAAAGCCCACCAGCAACTTCTAACCTTCCCACCCATTCTCCGTCCGCATCACCACGCCAAATCCTCGTCAAGCTCCGTCCTCTTTTATATCAATCGACGCTCGATCTCTTTTTTCTGGAAAGCCCACTGTCATCATGGTAAGCTCTTTTCAGCTCTCAAGTTCAACTTGTAGCACTACTTCCCCACCGGGGACAGAGCTTCTATACCAATTACTGACCTGCCTCATTTCTCTAGACGTCGATAGGAACGGGCTACGATCTTCTCAACTCCATCTTCTCTCCGGATGGCCGAAACTTCCAGGTCGAATATGCAGTGAAGGCGGTGGAAAATGGTGGCACCTCGATTGGTATTCGAGCCAAGGACGGTGTTGTCCTAGCAGTCGAGAAGGTCGTGCCTTCAAAGCTGCTAAAACCAGGTGCCAACAAGCGTATTGGCACCATCGACAGTCACATCGGAGCGGTACGGTGTACCTAAGCTTGCTCTCGGTCTCTGATCCAACTGGGCTAACTTGTCTTACTGCTTAGGTCTACTCTGGTATGGTCCCCGACGGTCGTCACTTTGTCGATCGCGCCCGCGATGAAGCCCAGAGCTGGCGACAGAACTTCAAGACGCCCATTCCCACTTCCGATCTCGCCTCCCGCATGGGTGGTTACCTCCAGGCCTACACCATGTACGGCTCCGTTCGACCGTTTGGTATCACCGCAATCCTTGGTGGTGTCGATACCTCCGAAGAGTCCCCCGTCGACGGCGAGGTTGGTTCAGGACCCAAGTGTGGTGCTGGTGGCAAGGTTGAGGGCAAGCACGGTGGCCCTTTCCTGTACATGATCGAGCCCAGCGGTCTGTACTGGGGTTACTACGGTGCGGCAACTGGAAAGGGTCGCCAGGCCGCCAAGGCTGAGCTCGAGAAGCTTGATCTGCCTGCTGGCAAAATCACTCTGCACGAGGCCGTCAAGGAGGCTGCGCGCATCATCTACATTGCGCAAAAGGACAACAAGGACAAGGATTTTGAGCTGGAGATGACCTGGATCAGCACGGTTGATGGTCCCACCAAGGGTCGGCATGTAGAAGTCCCCAAGGAGCTCCGGGAAGAGGCTGAGAGGTTAGCAAAGGCCGAGGACGACCTAGATGATGATGATGACGATGACGACGATGATGAGGATGAGAAGAAGGATGATGACAAGATGGAGGACTAGAATCCAGCTGTGTTCAAGCAAAAAAGAGGACACTTGTACTATCATCGTGACAGGGTCATAGATTTAATGGTTCATCTGCAGGCATTCAGGGATCTTGTAGGCTTTCTATCTTTTTGAACGTAACGAAACACTTTTCCTATTTCCTGTCTATCTAATTACAAAGCCCTTACATGTCTTATCCGGTACCAACCAATCTAACAACGAAAAGCATGGGTATCAAGAGTGAGCCTGCGAAGCCAGGTTCTGGCACCAATTGTTCCAATCGGCGAAGAAGGAGCTCTGCAACTTGGCCTCGCCCAGCACCCAGTCCGACTGCGACTTGGCGTACACAGCGGCCACCTCCTTGATCCTGCTCTTGTCGGCGGCGTACAGCGCGGACGCGGCGATGAGGCTGGCGGCGCTGGCGGCTCTGGCGTGGGCGTGGGCGTTGTCCTTGGCGGCCTCGGCGTGGACCTCGAGCAGGATGGCGAGGAGGTCGTCGACCCCGGGGGCCTCTGCGTCCAGGCGGTTGCTGCGGGCCTTGCGGAGGGCCTTTTGGTAGTTGAGGATGATTTCGCAGGCGCGCGCGGCGAGGGCCCTGGTGCTGGTGACGCGCATGAGGTTGAGCAGGGGGAGGAGGAGGGAGAAGGCGAGCGGTTGGAGGGCCTCGTTGCGGACGTAGATGTCGAGGAGGTCGAGGATGCGGTTCTTGAAGTTGACGACGGACTGCTTGGCCTCCTTCTTCTGCTTCTTCGAGTCGGAGCCCGACTTGATGTGCGGCCTCAGGGCTGCGGCGAGCTGCTCGTCCTTGGCCAGCATTTCCGAGTCCGACATGTCGCCGTCGGAGTCGGAGGAGTCGGCGTTGTCATCCTTGTCGAGGCGGTGGCTGTTGAGGATCTTTCCTAGAAGATCGTCCAGTTCCTCTGGTTTTTCGAATTCTCCCTTTTCCTCTTCTTCACCATCATCCTCGTCATCTTCATCTTCATCTTCGTCCTCAGATCCATCAGCGCCATTTTGCTCATTCAGGTCGACAAACTCTACATCAGAGTCAATCTCAATGTCAGAGCCATCTTCGTCACCAGATGATTCGTCGTGTTCGTCTCCATCTTCTTCCTCTTCTTCCTCGTCGATTTCCATGTCATCCTCGGTATTGAACAGCTCCTTTTGGCCCTTGGTACTTTCATCAGAACCCAAGGGACCAGTCAAAAGTTCCAGGCCCTCAGCTGAGATTTCGGATGTAAAGGCATCAAATACTTGCTGAGAGACTTGTCTCATCAACGAAGATGGTCGCGCAACCATTGACAAGAGAATCTCAACCAACAGCTCAGAAGTGCCAGGCTCGCTCTCTTCAGACTTGCCTTTCTTTAGTCGATCAGAGTACTGTGCAAGATCACTCAAGACCTCCATGGCATCAGGATCCTGGTTGTACAGCTGGAATATGGATACGGCATGCAACATAGCCAAGCTTTGTGATAGGCTCTTCTCGTTTGCTGCTTTAGACTTGCGTTTTAGGAGCTTCTGCATACGGACCAGGGCTTCTTGCACTGCAGTCTTAATCTCTTCCGTCATAGCCACAGAGTCAGGATCAATAGAGGATACAGCAAGGCAAAGAGATTCATAGTCCTCCGTCCTGCGACTAAGCTTGGCGAAGGAGGACTCAAGACGGGTCCGACATGATTCTTGGATTTGCTCTGTCAAGACACCCTCTGGAAGATGCTTAGGCTGTGAGTAAGCAAGCTGGGATAACTCTTGCAGGGCAGAAGAAAATGAGCTCTTCTTTATATCACCGGATGACGGTGAAGCTGACGCATTGAGAACCTTGGAAAGGTAATCAACGTAGACTCGAAGAGTAGAGACTTGCTGCGTCGTCTCTTCCAGCTTGGCAAGAGAGCCAATAGGTTTGCGGATAATCTCAAGGACTTCATCCGCGGTATCTTCAGTGAGATTCTGGAGGATCTTGTCCACAGTCTTGGTGCTAGTCCTCTGATCAAAGTTGTAAGCACCATTCTTCCCCAGAAGACTCCGCAGAATAGGCGTGAGTGTGCTGGGGTGAGTCGAAACAACTAATTCAACGGCTTTCAGCACTTTGATGGCCGCGCGATGCAGGTAACGGTCCTCCTTTGCGGCTTGGTTCATCAGGCATGCTGTCAAATTCCTGCTAAATAGACGCTCGATATGGGATTCATACTGGGCGAAGCCTTCCAGCATCTTCTGGAACACGGCAAAGCCCTTGAACTTTTGGCCATCGGTGGCACTTTTCGAAAAAAGTCCGTCTGTAGAAGGTTAGCAGAATACGAGATTAAAATTGAGAAGTTCATAAGCATACCATCCACGACGCGGGACCAGAACTGCTCAAAGTCAGCTGATCCGGGATTGGCTCCCTTCACATAATGTCCCAGAATGACATCCCACACGAAATGAAGTTGCGCGGTCCAGCTAGCTTGTTTCCCTTTTTGGCCTTGGTTTCCCTGATCCTGAGAAAAGCTCTCTCGCAACACGGCAGCGAGATCGCCAAGTGACTTCTTGGACAACGGGTTGTCCCATGGTTTAATCTGCAGATCGGGGAACCGGTTCAAAGCAACCAGCCAAATGGCCACACCCTCGGGGGTCTTGGCTAATCTCTGGTCGACCAATTTCTCGAGTGTTGACTGCGCTTCCTTCTTGCTCATTTGCTCGATGGCTTGGACAATTACCCAGCCGCATTGCGATCGCAACCACACTTTCTTGCTGGCCATCTTTAGCAGCAATTCCAAAACCGAGGTCCACCTTGAGGCATCCCGGAATAGAATTTCAGCTCGGACGAAGCACTCAATACCGAAGAGTTGTCCAAAGTAGTGGTCTCGTTCCTCCTGTCCCGGGATATTGCCAACGGCTTGCGTCTTCTCTGCCAGTATCGCAATGACTTTGTCGAACGTGAGACCCGGGTACTTTGTTTCGGATAGAGGCTTTTCTCCGAATAGCTGGCTCAATACCTCAGCGATGACGAGACTGAAGCCTAACCGCGAAGCATTCCTCCCGCTTGCTAGGCCGCGAAACAGGCGGCGATCAAGATGCCTCAGCAGCACGGGTTCCGGGACGCCCTCTCCAGCGAGCAAGCTCGATACAATGCAGTCGGCGGCTTCAATTCGGTCGTTGGCATCTTCGCTGCCTAGGAGCTCGTACAGGGCGGCTTCTCGCTTTCGATCCTCGCCGGTTGGGGTCTCGACGAATGGAGTTTTATCAGTGGTGATTTTCGGCTGCTTTTTGGCGGGCGCATCGGAATTTCTGTCGTTCTTGGTCCGTTTCTGTGGTTTCTGGGCTTGATTGGAGCTCTCCTTGGCTCCGCGCTTCCTTTTGCTGCCCATTGTTGCTTGCAGAGTGAAAATGAAGTTTTGCGCAGCGCAATGGACGATTGATCTTATCTCCAATCTTTTTACTGTGGTTGCGACACTACACTGTAAAAAAAATCCGGGAAGCTCGATTATGCCGAGTCTCACCGCCCGAAAACACCCCGCAAACCCGCTACATTAGCATTAGAACAATGTTTTTTAGCTGTTAACCTGTACCAATTGGAGGTTCAAGGCAATAAAGACAAGCCACCAGCAGTACCAAGATTATTCGTCTTACCCTAGAACTATCTGCAAGTCGACAGCGTGGGTGTTCTCATCTCGTATCAACCAACTTTTTGCGGCTGTGATATTGTACTTTGCCAAGTATTTTAACCAAAGGCTCAGGAACTGCAATTCGTAAAACTACATTTACGCGTGTAGGTAGTGGATGCGGTTCGGGTCATCTAGAAAGACCAATATAGCCAAACAGTCTTCCATAGCTAATCTCAACCCTCTCGAGTTATCATATGAACTACCAACACAATGCGAATTAACATAGCACTTACATTCTTGCCATCAAGGTATCGACTTCAAATATTCCAATCAAGCTTAGAATCTCAAAGGTCCCATGAATTGTTATGTTGGAATCACGAATTCGTCATCTATTCATTCTTTTATCTCCTCGCATACCACCATGACCTTTTTCTCCCACCAGTCAAGAGTACGCAAGTAAACCAAGATACCCTGTAAAGCTGGCTCAATCAAACAACAATCCCAAAAACGGTCACTCCTTTCCCGTCAATTAGCATCGTTCATTTACAGCAATGTCACACTCATTTCCCTCCCTGGCTCGCCTTTTGCTCCGGCCAAAGCAAATAGCATGTTTTCTTTTTTCCCTCCGAGAGACTCTTCCGCCTTCCATCTTGTCTCCAATCTTGCCGCTGGCCCCCAAAAGGCGGAAATAAGCTGGTTTCGGCTGAAGATGATGAATCGACATCTCTCTGGGTCTCATCTGAGTTTTTTCTCCAGTGGCGCTCGATAGTCTTGCGGATCACCAACCCCCTTGCATCCAGATTGCGACTTACAGCAGAAGACCTCCGAGCATTTGCTCAAACCTCATCTACACCGACCGGCTTTGTTCTAGATTTAGCCCATCAGCTGATGGATCCGTTGAGTCTCATTTTTTTGATAGATCTACATTTACTTGGCGCCTCAAAGTCCGAATGGACCGGCTGCATTCGGTGGCGCTTGTTTGCTTTTCTCGCCTCGACTAATACGCCTTCATCGCATAGGAAGGCTGGGCTGAAACCTTCAGCCCACTCTCCCTCGCAGATGCTTAACGGTCAATCTCGAGCCGAAACCTGGTAATTATGCACGGGAAGTAGGGTTGGGCTTGACGTGTGTACCCCGTATCCGTACATTGGGCCGGAATGGTATGACGAACAAGAGAGCCGCGCAAAGAGCGGTTTCCGCGGTGAATTGAGAAGATGATGATATACCGCTAAACTTGAATGCATTGATTTCAGCTCAGCCGAAGTGCTAGCTCCGATTTGTAAGAGCCTCAATGGCGAGACGGGCCCTGATGATCACCTTTTCACGATCGTTATGCGATCAAGGCTTCGTGTTTGGAATATATTGCGACTGCTCTCCAACCTCTGCGGTCAGCCGCAACTCTCCCGTGCTCCGAAAATATCATCGATGGTTTCATTTATGAAGGTAAATGAATCGAGCTCCTGTTTCATCGATCTCGCTTATTCTGGTTGCTTCGTTGACGGCATGAAGCCTGTGTAAGCCTGCTCAGGCAGGGGAGGGTGAAATTAGGAGCTGGAAACAGACGCGATGTAGAGTGACACTCGATGAAGAGGAAATCGCCGATGGAAAGTATTCGAGAGAAGGAAAGAAAAAAAGTATCCTCGGAAACGTTTAAACTTGGGGAAATTAAAGATGCACCGAGTGACAGCATCTCGATGACATTTCTATGGTATTCTGCCTCACGAGAGCTGAATGAGAGCTCAATGTAGAATGGTCGGCGGGAGCAAAGAATGTCGGCGACGTCACGTTCTTCACATTCTGATCTTTGACAACGGAAACATGACCGAACCAAGACATGGGAATTAATGATTATCATTAGTTTAGAAGAGGCACCCACAACATGTTTTACAATATGAAACATTCAGCGAGCAAACGGCCCTGATTGCCCCGAGTGTTCGGAACGTCCAGTCTAGTCAGTCATGGCTACCCTACAACTCGAGCTATTAATTTTGGTATCTTTTTTTGCTCCTTCCAACAACTGGAATTCGTATGAGCATCCCAACTTGGCTTCAGCCCACGGCGTCGGGACCAGAGAGATATCGCGTGGTCTATAGCGGAGCGTCTATAGGGGGCTCAATTCCCCAGGATTCCAGGGTCCATGGAGTTGTTTCCTCGTCTCTATCAAAATCCTGACCGCCGATTTTGTCCGGTTTCCTCGCCTGAGAGTCGCAGCCTCATTTTGCTTAGTCGGAAGCTTTGACTCTTGGATTCATTTCGGAGCTGCAATTTTTCATCTACCCATGTCCAGGAATAGCACTCCTTACACAGTAGCTACGGAGTGCACAGAGAGCAATTGGCAATTCAGGGCTACGTGTTCATCTGCTCGTACGAGAAAGGAGGCTCTGGCTCATGTCTTACGGGAGGAGGACCCTGGAACAGGGCCAGCCTTGGTCCATAGCAATAGCCGCAAGACAACGGACCACGAGCGAGGGCCGTCTGGACCATGCGAAGAAGCAAAGTTTGGCGAAACGGGCTCTATGATGCGGCCATTGATGAAATTTCCACAGAGTTGGGCCGGAAGGTCTCCTTGGGCTCCATGACCAGGCCCAGGATTGAGGCTCTCACAGTAGAAGATTTAGTTACCATTTTACACAGTAGGTTCACACGAGATGGTGTACGGACCAAGTGAAACATGGTGAATTGAGCCGTAGCGTGCCAAGTGACGTATAAAGTCTTCGAGTGAAATTGGAATGCGGTTGCGTAGTAAGTATGGCGAGACATGTCTCTGGCGTTCAGTTAGCCTCACTCAAGGCTGCTGATACGGCAGTGGCGTGGCTGTGGTATGCCCCGGAGATGAGTCCAAGACCCTTTGACTCACATGTGAACGGTACGAGACTGCATGTCTCCAACGTGCACACCAACGTGGGCACACAATCTGAGATTCTAGATCGACCGACAAGACCGGCTAGCAAACACAATTGGGAGGGTAGTTGAGACATGAGGGTCTCGGAGACGACGTGAATGTGTCGTGGACAAGTCAGTGGCGTCCCGATTGACGAACCATGTCTTCTGTCCAAGGTGGATTGAACGAATCGAAGTGTGTGTGCGTGTGTGTGTGCATGACTTCTAGACTTATCGAGAAGAGACGAGAGAATAACTCATAGAAGCAAATACACTGAATGGGTTGCAAATTGCATTTTCACTGAGGAATTAGAAGATGGTCATCGGGGTCCAGTGGGGCAGCCACCTACCAGGCAAAGCACAAAGTTAAGCAAATGTGATGAGGGGTTCATTTCAAGACAACTTTACTGCAGTGGTCCGTACATGTATATACTTGTAGCTGGTGGTCGGTCTATCAAGGCCTCGCCGATGCAGCGAGAACTCTGGCATGTACATGTATTATCTGAGTTTGTGTGCTTGCCATTGCGCAGTTGTGAGTTGTCAAATGCTGTGTGGGTGTGCACCATGTCGTATCCATTAATGCACGGTGATGTCGACGTGAGGTTGGGCGGGCACGAGCACGTGATATCGCGGTTGACAACTGGGGCAACCAGCGACGCGACACGTCTTTTGTGTGTGTTTACTTTGTGCTCTGGACGAGAACGACGACACCTTCATTGTTTACCCCACGAATGTGAAGGTACACTGCAAAGAGTACAATACCTACCGCACCGTCCCGCTTCCCTCTTCCTGCAGCTGCTTATCACAGGGCTGTGTATGTGCCGCATACATGCACCAGCCCTTGTCGGATCCAAAACAGCCTGCTGCACACTGCGTAATGCATCACCCCATTTGCACCATTACAATGCCGACATTCGGATACATTTTCTTTTGAGGCACTTGCTACCCCTCACCTTTACGACGGGTGGAGGAAGAGGAGGAAGTGGAGGGGGGAAAAGTAAAAAGACATGGGTGGTGGTGGAGTTTAGTCGGTCAACCTATCCCACTTTGGGGGATAGCAGAGGGAGCTCAAGGGAGCTGAATGCTACGAACCAGCCCGGCGATGGGGTTTAAGAGAGGCGATTGGGCGGTTGACCAGCTTCTCTGACAATTGCGGGCTGGCCTGCAGCTTACCACTATCCGTGTAACCCGGGCCCTGCCATCCCATTCGTCTCTTGACGATGCGACAGGAAAAGTAAACAAAAGATCCCTCGACCAACAGAAGAAGAAGAGGAAGAAGGCTGGGATAGCCCCTCGGTTTCTCGTGGTGCCCGTGGATACTAGCAGCTCGTGCGAATGCTGCAGCAATTGAGTCCTTTTCTGGACGATGAAAGTATTGTTGAATCCACGGGCCTGGATTCGCGATGCGGCTCGGCTCAGACACGAGCCGGCTCATGGTTAGCCGTGTGGGAGGGGGAGGGCGCCGGCGTGTTCACAAGGGAACAAAACAGTACGGAGTATGCATGCGGTTATGTTTTTGCGACTCGATGGCATCATTGGTATCTGCTCGGATTGCATCTGCAAAAAAAGACGCCAAAAAAAGCCGGTAATGTCGATCGATTGTCTGCGACGGCTGGGTCAGCCACGTTTAACGTCTGGGCTGTGACGTCGAGTACAATGGGGATTTGAGCATAGGGGATCGGGAAAATGCACGGGATCGACGATTCATCAGCTTTTCGTCGGCCGAGGCTCCGGGCTGTTCTAAATGCATTGATACGGGAGCAGTCAGGATTGTGTTTTACCACCAAGACAAGCTCCATGGGTATGCTGACCGAAGCTGCCCAGCCGACCCAAGCAGGGCCGAGGAGAGGGATGGTTGTGGGTAAAGTGTGCGCGTATCTCATGTTCCTGGCATGGTTCTATGCTTACTTGGTACTGTACATACATGTACGGCGTATGCACCATCGTGGGTACCTTCAAGCACACTACATTATGTACATGTACGGTACATGCGCGAACATGTCCCTCGCTTCGTGTTGACTGCATCCAAGGGGGGTGCATCGACTCGAGCAAAGTCTCCGACAGCAGGATTCGATGCCATTGACTAGGGAGACTGATGTGCGTTTGTTTGATACAAGCGTGCTAAGTTAAACCAAGTCTCTTGATGCCCTTTGGCCGACTCGCCCTTGAGCAAAATCCACGGGCGGTTAGATATCCCTGATCCAATATCGCTAAAAAGAAGGCATCCAATGCGATGGTGGAAACGGAGCGGGACATTCTGGAGCTCTGCCGTCTCCGCCGCCACCAACAACAGAGGGAAGTTGGGAACTACTGTAACGAGTAAGAAAAAACACAAGTACATTGTTTGTATGACCGAACGGGTCAGCGTACGGCAAAATCTGGGTTCGTTCGCGATTATCTTGATGATCACTAATAGGCGAACGACGGCGCCTAGGTCTCAACTTGCACGTGTACAGGGAGATGCTTCTCCCTACATAACTACGGAGCCTTTGGGGCTTCGGTGACTGCGATCAACAACCAGCCCTGTCCGAAAGAGCAAACACCGGCCGAGCTCCTAACCGCAATGGACGCCAGATGCGATGCGTCCGGGGCCTGGAAGCACCTATTCAGGTTTTGAGCTCGCTGGATATGGCATTGCAGTGTTAGTTTGGCTAGCTGCTTCGTCCCTGGAGGGAGGATTTCCATCTTTCTCTGACAGTAGCAGTGCGACGTAAGAGCCTTCTTGACTCAAGTGACAGCCAGACACCCCCGGAACGGACGCACCCGCGCGCATTGATACGAGGGAGGAAACGTTGGTCTGGTGCTCCCAGAAGAACCCAGACTCTCTCGACTGCAGGGAGTGCCCTAGCATCTAAACCTTACCAAAGACCCCGAAGGTTTGCAGCAGCAGTGTCAGCAATGGTAGCATCAGCAGCATCGTGGAGGCTGTGCCGTTTCCCCCCAGGGTCACGTTCTGCCTGCCAAACCTGCTAAGACGTTTCGTGAGGAGGGGGACAAATGGTGATGGACGGCACTTGTTGGATGCTGGGGAGCAGGGAGCTTGGATCCATCAATGGATCCAGCTTATGCCCTTCTGCTCGGGGCGACGAGACACATGATGAGCGCTCACGGCCCAGCTCTCGGCCTCGAGGGAAGGGTAAAGAGATGACGACAGCCTCAAGCGTTGCTCAGCTGAACCCGAACCCCGTTCATCAATGGCTTCTTTGAGCTTTTCCTGGATTTTGTCTCTAACCTCTTGCCCTTTTTGGAGTCGAACCAGGATCAATTGGGTCTGAAATCGGGCGCTTGCAGAGGTTTGGAGTTGGAGACAATGGGGGCCGATCATCATGTGGATTTACTGAGCTTGTCGAGAGAGCTCGCAGCATGATGCAGCCGAGCTCCCAAGTGCTAGCTTCACTACCTATGTATCATCCCTGCTCTCCCATCATGATTTGTTCCATGTTATCAGCGCCAACTGAGAAGGAACAGCTCTACAGGGGCCTAAAACATCCAATCGTATCTGTCACTTTAGCGTGGAGGGAGAAGAGGAGGAAGAGGGGAAAGAACAGCTGCTTTTTTAACACGAACACGCCCCCTGGGCTTGCCATGTTTCTGAAGCTCTGGGAAAGGCTGTGGGAGAAGTTTGCGGCGTCGGCCATCCCGCGACTACCGATGCAGGAGACGCTATCGAACGCCTCGTCGAGGACAAGGGACCAACCGAATCTGACGCAGGGAGGATAAGCTCGGCGCCTCAACGTGTGTTTTGTGTGTAGATCAACTAGAAGGTGGCTTGCTAATGCTTCTTTGATAAGGAAAAAAAACATTGTTTTTTTATAGACATGCATAGAATATGCCGAGGTGAATTCGGGCATCTCGCCATGTAATTGGCCAATCGACGACTTTTCCTATAGCCCGTATAGGTACTTACCTGAGGTACCCTATTCTTTGTCCTCGACATTTACAGCTCACGCATATGAGTCACGAGACTACGTCTGAACGTAAGACAACAAGTGAACCAAGGCTGCAATCAAATTTGCTGAAGAAGCCTCTTTGTCTTGTGCATGATTCTTCACACCCCCGATTCCCCGAGACGAAAGCAAGTCTTGGGGAAAAGAAGCCATGCGCTGGGCGGGAAGGAATAAAGACGGGGAGTTACTGGGTAGGGAGAGGAACTGGATCGGCAAAGACGCACGAAATCCCCCTCATCGCTCCGCTCGCTCGTCACGAACAGAAGATCTCGCAGCTCGGTAAAGCACGTAAGAGGTCATGTAAGTGCAGCATGTACGGATACGTATGTATGGTGCTCCGTAAAGGTACAGAGTAGGCTGAGCTGGGGCGGCTAGTAGGCTGAGCCAGCCAGACGACGCAAGCTGCAAGGCATCCAGAGGAGGGCAGCAAATCCAAACCGCTGGACAGAAACTGGGAACCGTACGACTGGGCACTTGGCGGGCTCCAGCATGAACTATTCGCTACACGCCCCTCTGTTCCCCCATCTCGCCCTAGCCAAGGGCCTGGCGCTACGCACTCTCTCTCCCTCCAGTGAAGATGCAAGTTAGTATTGGACGGTTTCGTTGTACAACCTTGCCCTTTCGTGAACCTTGGGTCTTTGCTTGCGTTTCGCCCTCGCGAGGGAGGATATTTGTTTTTTTCTTTCCCTGGAAGTCGTCGGGTCTCCAACCCGGCAAGTGTTTGTCTATCCCCCCGGGCAGCGGGGGAGGTAACCGGATGGCGAGTATTCCGAGAAGACGCTTCCCTCGCTCACCCGCAACACAACAGACAAAACCTTTTTTCCACTCTGGGGAATAATACTTCGCCCAGGAAAAAAAAGCTCTTCGTCTTCCCAATTGTGCCTGGGCTGTGGAACCTTGGCTGTTTCTGATGCCCGCCACAAGCCCAGCAACGACCAGGGCGCTGTCTCAGAAATAGGACCCTGGGGATTCTTGGTTCCCCGTCAGCCGCGTGCACGGAGGACCGTTTCGACTGTCTTTGTGCCGCCGGTCCCCCCCCTCCCCATCTCCCTGCCATGGCCGAATGGGGGACAGCTTCCGCAAGGGAATAAGAAACGATAGCTTCAAGGGACCTAGCACCGACTCCCTTGAAAGAGACCCAAAAAGACAATGAGAAGGGGTCGCCTTTGTTGTAAGCGCTGTTACTATGTATACGAAGTAGGCAGGGAGGACCTGTGGCCGGGAGGGCCATCCGACTACAGGGCGACAAGGTGGACGAGAAGGGCAATTGAAACAACCAGGGTCGAGAAGGGTAAAAAAAAAAGGACCGCAGAAGCTATGGCAGGGGGAAGTAAGTAGCTCAAGCCAACGGGAAGCTCTCAAGCAAGGAAAGCTTGCCAGGAACGAGCGTGTGCCTGACCTGGGACCGGGGTAACAGCATGAACTGGTTCGATCCAAGGGGCAGTGTTGAAGCTTTCCCCAGGGTTGCGCTGGACGCCGCCGAGTATTGTTCCGTATGATGACTTACACGTGAGTATAACTAGTGGCAAGGTATTGGGAGCTCTAGATAATAGTGCACGCAACAAAGAAGACGAGCAGCAATTCATCAACGTCATTGACGCTGACGATGAGTGTGCACAAGCCTGCTTGCGCCCCTTTGGAGGCCCTACCGCGCTGAACTTGGCATGTTGTATCAGTGGTATTAGCGGTATTAGTGCTATAGCAAGGCGCTGGTGAATAAAAAGAAAACCGGGCTTGGGGACATGGGAATGCCTGCACTCCCGAGCAATGCTATTCCTAGCCAAGCACACTGGCCCGAGACCAAAGGGGAGCGAAGAGCCGGGGGGAGAGGATCTGATTTTGGCACAAAGGGCAGAGCGACAAAGAGTCGTAGTCAACTGACAGATCACGGACCACTTGGAGGGAGAGAGAGAGAAAGGAAGAAATGAGTTACGATAATGATGTTGAACACAAAGAACGGGAAGCGTCAAAGGTTGAGGCGAGCCCAATGTGTTCAGATGAATCGGAACCTCGTCCGCAAGATGGACCGAGACTCCATACACGAAGAATCAACGGCCACGAATTGCTGAGCTGCTCCGTTTAGGTGTCGGTTTGCTGTTCTGGGCCCCCCGTCCGGAACGTCGATGACCTTCCTCCAAATCTTACATGACATGTCTGCGTCCCCTTCTGTTGTCTCACCGGGGGACCCAGCACACTGCAAGAGGCATGCCGCCGCCGGTCCGGGGTCGCAGCTACGGTCGAACAACGCACCCCCGATGGGCCAAATTCAACAGGTAGGAAGAACACGGGGCAATTCACGGTGGCATTCCGAAGGCCCAGGACCTTTGTTGTAAATCGTCAACCGACGCATTACTTGTAAATGGCCTTGAAACACAGTGGCATTCGTTCCGTCGTCCCGTTTGGTGAGGGTTTGCATTCAGTTATGCGGCTCGTGATTTTTTGGATTGGAACAAGCTCGTTCCGGGGACCTGGACCTGAGGTACGAGGAGAGGCATGCATGCATGGGTGTGTAAATGGGCGAATTGGATTTTGAACGGTACGGATAATCATTACACTGTAGAGAAGGAATATTATTTCCCTATTTTTTCTTTCGCTTTAATTGCTTGATTGTCACCTGTCTTGCATGCAAGAGTAAATAGCAAGGCTGTCACTGTCATCTTCCTTTTTTGCGCTGTTACTGGGTCGACACCCGGCCAGCGCTGGAATCGGGGGCATTATCACGACAGGACGGCAGGATGCATCTCAGGCCATTGCTCTACTGTTGACACCCTCACCGCCTCTTGGTTTCCCGGTTACATCATCACTTGCCGGGAAACCAGGTGCCCTCGTGCAGAGAGAAGGTCCCCTTGCAAGCCATGGTGCGGAAAGGCTGCCAGGGGGGTTAGGGAATTGTTCTTTATGCGAACCTCACGTTTGTGCTTTGTGCAGCCAGAGCGAAAGAGAGAGCGACAGTTCAGTGATGGGAAGAGAGGGACGAGCACAGGGCTCAAAACTCGACTAGCACCAGTAGCGACAGCGGCAACCGTCAGGACCAGGGTATTGCACTATAGTTTTCCAGGGATGAACGGGAGTGTTGGTGGATAAGAGATGCTGGGCCAGATCCAATGAGCAAGTGGGCAAAATATCTGGGAAGCTTTTCAGCCTAGCTCTGCTTTGAGCTTTCGCGCGCAAAGAGTTGGCCTGGTTCCGACCGAAGGTTTTCCTGTCCTTGTTTGTGTTGCTGGCTTAGGTAGTTGGCTTGCTTGCTTGCTTGCCTCGCCCTTGCACTCGCCCTTGCACTCGCCCTCGCCCTCGAGCTTCTAGTCAGTTGCTTAGTTGGTTAGCTAGTCAATCTGTCTTGGCCGAGCGAGATCCCTGGCCATCATCTCGGCGGACTTGGTGAGCTGCAGCGACGTCTTGGGGTTTGCTCCCAGCTCCCTTTTAGCACCTTGGCCACTAAGCGCCGACGGACAGGGTTCCCCCAAGTGTGACGTCTCCACCTCCACTGAGCAACCGCGGTGCCCTGCTGACAAGGGGACCCGGGCCAGGGAAGAGGCAGAGACAGGGCGAACACCCAGTCAGGACGGCCGCTACGGGCTGGTTTGGCTGGTTTGGCTGGCTGAAGTGGGCTTTTTGGCTCGAGACTGGGCTTTGATTTGCCCTTTGTCCAGTTGGACTTGGCAGTGTACGGAGTTACGAGCAAGGCTGGTTTGGTTGCTGGGAGTCTTTTTTCTTGTCCTTCCAGGTTTTGTGTGCCGTGATTTGAATATGGATCCCCCCGTTGGTGTTGTTGGTGATGAGGGAAGACGAGACGGATGGAGAAAAGCACGGCTGCTAGCGAGAAGGCTCCATGCAAGCAACAACTTTGGTGCTCGGCAACGTGCAGCAGGCGATGCGATGCGATGCGATGCGATGCGATGCGATGAAAGATACGGAGTACACGTCGTACTACTGCATGTACGCCAGTATTCGTGGTGACGCAGATGCCTTAGTTACTTGTGCACGTATCTACGGAGTAGGTAGAACTAGAAGCCTTCTACATGGACGAGTATTATCCCAGCAAGATAGAGCCGGTCAAGGCCATAATTGGAGGCATACTCCCAGCATGACTCTGCGCATACAAGTATACCCCCCCTTGACTCCCTTCACAGGGACTGAGCTTGAATCAACCACACCCTCGGGGAAAAAAAAAAAGTCTGACTGAGCATGGAGTCATTCATTCATGATTGAGGTGTGTAGATGTGCCTTTGGTATATTGCAAGTATAGCAAGTAGTGTACATGTACGTGTATGTCGTCGCATAGTGTCTTTCACGATGGTGAAAGAAACGGTAGTCAGAGACATGCACTCAGATTGGATGGAAAGCACACACCACCACACACCACACCACACCCCCCGGGGCCTCCATCCATCCATCCATGCACCCATCCAAAGGGCACTCCTCACCTCAATGGAAATGGTCCCCCAGTCCCTCCTAGCCCGTCCCCGTACGGTAGCCACAGCCCACAATGAGGTGGACTTGGGTCCCAGTAGCACCAGCACCAAGAAGTACCACGCAAATAATCACCCCTAACAACCTAGGATCGCCTGCGAGGAAAAAAACTCCATCCCACGCGAAGCCTGGACCGGGACGTGTTTGGAGCGGCCATTGAAAAGGCCATTGATCCCGCATCAGGTCTTGGACTTGCTCACCCTTCCCACCCATCCCCCTCTCTCCGGCGTCACCCCCCCTCATTAATACCGGCACCAGCTCGTCGTTGTGGAAAGACTTGGAGCACCGACCTTCATTTTACTCTTTGGCCAAAGGGAAGAACAGGAAAGGGACGCAATCGAGAAGGAAGAAAAAAAAGAACGAAAGGGCAATATACTTTGTCCTTCCATCTCTTAAGCTCTCTCTCTCTCAATCTCTTTTCCGTGTCATTCCCCAGGCGGGAGTCCCTCAAAGGTCGCCTTGCATTGAGCCCGTTGCAGTATTAACTGTGCAGGCTTGCAGTGCAGGTTGCAGGTGCATTGGCGCAGCGCAGAGCCCTATACGTACCTATCCGCTGCCGGTTTAGGTGCCCCCCAGCGCCCTGCTGGACCGCCTGTAGTGTGTGTTCGCGGCTGGTTGGATTAGCTTGGACTCGCTGGTCCACGGGGCCCGTCATCGCCTATCCTCATCGCCCAGCAACGACCCCCCCGGTCACCTCCATCCAATCTCTCCAAATCAACCACGGGGAAAGGAAAGAAAAAGGGCCTCTCTGGTCTCGACCTTTGGGCCTCTTTTCTGTCGTCACGACTCCTCCACGACGCACGATTCTCACCGTCAGACGTCGAATTCAGGTTTTCTCTCATCGAATCGTCGCTCCCTCAAATGTCCTCCGAACGATTATAACGAACCTACGACCCGGCCGAGTCCCTCCTCCCCCCAACCTTAAACGCCCGTCCGCTCGCTTCGGCTCTCTCCAGCTGCATCATCTGTACCAGCAGCACGCACAATCGTTTTGGATTCTGCTCCCTGCATTCTTTAGACGCGGCGTTGCAGCATTGGCGTACTGCAGCTCCCGCTCTCCGAAGAAAGCCTTGTTCTGCAACCCACACTGCGTTCAACGGTTCACCCTTTGAAGGGGCTTGACAAATCTCGGGCTCGATCACGGCGCGAACCGTTCGACTTCGAAAATCCTAAATCATGGAGGCTTCTTCACCCTTGGCGGCGTTGCACCGCCCAATGCCCGTCCCCGGCTGGGGTCGTGACATTTTCAGAGGCAACCCTCACTTCTCGGCGAGTTCGAGCGGTTCTTCTCTGAGTCTTCGTGAGCAATTGCACAAGAGCACGGCCGACTACTTCAATGTCAAGGATATTCGAGGGTCTTCGCCTGCTGCCAGTCTGGCTGCCGACTTGTCCCAGAACTTTCGTCTTGACAACGATGCGAGGTTGGTTGCGTGTGAATAGCTGTTCCTGGTCTCCCAGTGTTAACGTCTGTTCTATTAGTCCCCATTTCCCGACCCCCCGTCGGGCCCTGTTCACGGCCAACACCATGAGTGGCATGGAGGGTCGCGGTAAGGAACCTTAACGGACATCTATACTTTGGAGACGCATAGGACTAATTGCTCTGGATAGATTGTGTCACAACGCCGCCTCTGCCCTCATCGTCACCAGCTCCCCTGACGGAGCTCATGGAGGTCTCGCCGTTGCCTCACAAGACGCCCTTCTTCACCCACATCGACATCACGTCGCCAACTCCCGGGTCGACGCCCATCCACGAGGATGAGATGATGTTGGACTCACCTGCTCCCATCTCTCGCCAGTCATCATTAGAGCCGGCCAGGCCCATTGTTGCAGAGTTCGTATTAGTGAACCGTTCTCTCCTTAATATGAACTAACATAGTCGCAGCCGTAGAATCGCTGTGCCCCGACGACCGTCTCTTACACGGATGAAGGGCCTCACTAGCTCTGGCATCACCAGTCGATCTATTCCGGACGACAGGTTGCCAACTTTCCGCTTTGGTGCTGATTCTCGCCTCAGTCACACCAGCTCTAACCTGTCTCTAAGTGAATGCTTTGAAGCCTCTTCACCTCCCCAGGAACGTAGACCTGCCTCGGCCAACAGTCCTTGTGCTCCAGTTCCCCTCAGCCTGCGTGCGAGACATCCCTTTCCCATGACTGGCAACTATCGTTCAGGCTCACCAATGAATTGCCACTCTCGCCGACAGTCTAACCCCTTTCTTCGCAATCGCAAACAGTTCCGTCGATCACTGAGCATGTTTGAGCATCCCGCTGATGTGATGAAGGGCAAGGCTGATTCTGATGAGACGGCATCGCCTGCTCTTCAATCTGTTATGGACGTGGAAGAGTCCCAGGAACCCGTTCTTCCTCACTTCTTGACTGATGACCCGACGGATACTATCCCTCGCATCACAAAGGATACGCTCGTGGACGTCCTTGAAGGCAAATACTGTGAACACTTTGACCAGAAGATGGTTATTGACTGCAGATTTGAGTATGAATACGACGGTGGCCACATTGATGGTGCTGTCAACTACAACGACAAGGAACTGCTCACCAGCCAGCTCTTCAAGACCCCCATGAGCGGACGTTCGCTCCTCATCTTCCACTGCGAATACTCGGCTCACCGTGCTCCTCTCATGGCTCGTCATGTCCGATCAGAAGACCGCACTGTGAATGCTGAGTATTATCCTAAGCTTACGTATCCCGAGGTCTACATCCTGGATGGTGGATATAGCGGCTTCTTTGCTGAGCACCGGGGTCGATGCTACCCCCAAGAATACGTTGAGATGTCGGACGAGAAGCACCAGCGCACTTGCGAGCGCGAAATGGGCCGCTTAAAATCTCGTAAGGGTTTGGGCCGGGCTCAGACCTTCGCTTTTGGACAGCGAGAACGTTGTGTCGACGAGTCGCCGACTGCTCCTAGTCGGCCTATGTCGAGACATATCAACCCCATCGCCATGATTGGCAACTCCCCCATCCTTGGGGAGAGAAATCACCACACTCGCAGAATGGCCTCTTATTAGGACGGCTCTGATCTATCTACCACTGTCTGCTGCACACGCGGTTGAGCCGACTCCTCCAAGGTGCTGGTCTCGCCGAGTCAGCTCCAAGGTCTATGATCATTCATTCGCAACTCCTTACCCACGACGCACATACTACACAGTGGAAACGGCCTGCATTCTCTTTGCCTACGAAACGGCGACTCCAACACTCTTTTGATCGGCTAGGACGACAATATCGCCTTAATATTGGTGCTCTGCATCGCCCTAATCGCATACCGCCTTTACGTACAGCCCACACCTAATTATGCATGATCATTGTACCACCACGACCAGTTACGACTGCTTACTGATAGATCACGGCGCGAGTCTTTTACACTTCGATGACACTTTTTTCACCCACGGCTTTTATTTTCCTTTGTTTGATGCATAAGACGAATCAGTACAATTGTTGTCAAGATTACATATAGCGACGTTTGTCGCATCTGGAGTTACGGACGATCCAGAACGTCATCCTGGAGCCAACAGCTCCCTTTTGCATTTTGGGCGCAACCTTTCTTGCATTCCTCGGCCTACCTCTCACATCGGTGGCTTCCCTACTTTCGCGATTGTGCTCCTGAAGCAATATCGCTTCGTTCTCTTTGCTTCCTGGCGGCTTAGGCGTTTTCTGTTTAGACACAGATCGATCTACATGTCTCACCACACCCCCCTTTCGAGCACTGTTCAGATTGAAACGCCAATGGCGCTGATTTGCACTGAGCACAGCAGCCACAATCAAACCCACACACCCACACACACACAAGATGCATCCGACAGTACCTTGATACCAGTATCACAGTCCCTGATACCTACTCTCCCGCGCGAGTTGTTGCGTTTATACCCCACAAAGACCAAGGAATGGTCTTTCATACATTTCTCTTACTTTCTCTTGTTCATTACTCACATATTCCTTACAAAATATGACAAAAACGTCTGCCCTGAATACAAAGGGCGAGATTGAACCAACCCTCTTCAAGACTCGGAACTGCTTTCTCTTCTCCAAGATTTTAGGCTCGGGTCTTTTTGGTTGTGCGGTATACAAAGAATGGGAAAACAAAGACCGACCTTGTTACTGCTGTACTTTTCTGTAGGACTAGCTGGACTGACTGGCATGGAGCTTTTTTTTGAGAGACAAAAAAAGATGTTTAGTCCGATGAAGCCTGACTTGAACTGGTTTGGCTGGTTGTACATAGTCAACTAATCAGGGGCCAACACCCCAGCTAGCTCAGACCTACAATTGAGGGAAAATGTAAAAAGTAAACATATCAATTATATCTTGTCTTG
This sequence comes from Rugonectria rugulosa, assembly GCA_023509875.1. Classification (NCBI taxonomy): domain Eukaryota; kingdom Fungi; phylum Ascomycota; class Sordariomycetes; order Hypocreales; family Nectriaceae; genus Rugonectria; species Rugonectria rugulosa. The sequence goes on from JALNIO010000338.1 coordinate 27,955, forward strand.
GACCTCTGTGATTGCGATGTGCTTGTATGTGTAGCTCAAACAAGTGTCGTGCATGACATGGTTGACTATCACAATTAGCACGATGTAAGTGAATCACTTGGGGTACTGATCACAACGCACTTCAAGATGAAAGACGCATTCTGAAATTCGGTCCTCAGTAAGGCAAAGTGAGTAATCCTTTTATCCCGAATTCTGCAACAAGCACTGAGCAGGTGACCGACTACAGCCATGCCTCTATACTCTGTCTCCAATATCCAGGCTCATCTCTATGAAGTACTTGGAAAGCTTCTTATTGTTCAACTACCAACTCGCAATATTTCTCTAATATCAAGCCTATATAATTCACCAGCTTGTCGATTCTCGCCTTGTTCCCATCCGTGGTAAAATCACCTACTCCGAAACCGAGATTTTCAACGCCAGCCATGCATACGGTACCGAAAAAAAAAAGCTCAATGTCGAAAACCACCGCTCTAAGCAAGAGTAAAGTCCCACTCCTTGAACGCCTCCCGGAACTCCTCCACGTCTTTGGTCTCCTCCTCGACCGTCTGCTCGCAGTCCTGCCAGCGGAGCCGATCCTCCAGCCCGAGGAGCTTGGCCAGGACTCGTCGCCCAAACTGGAGATCGAAGCGCATGTCCGACGAGAGCGGCATGACGATGGACTTGCCCTTAATCTTGTCCTCGCCATCGTCCGCCCACAGCCACACCCGGAAGAAGTCGCCTGCGGTAGAGAGCTTCTCGAGTGGGATGTCCTCGTTGTTGAATTTGGGATAATTCTGGTTTTCCGCTTCGACGCGAAATGCGGCTTCGGCGACACCATTTTGGATGAGGTCGGCAGGCAGGGCCACGATTTGCCAGTGCAGGTGAATGTTTCGTTCACGATTAATCTCCCACGTAACGGCGCCTAGCTTGTGGGAGCTCTGACCGGCGATCATAGCCTGAATGCCCTCTCGGAAACGGGTCATTTCCTTGTAGGCCTTGACTGCCTCTCCTTCGGGGTCGGCCACAGAACCCATAGAAGTGATTGTTGGGGCATGTGGAAGAGGAATGATGAGGAAGTGTCCAGGAAAAGAAAGGCCTTTATCCGCAAAGGTAGTAGAAGTTGGTAGCGGACCCTTTGCTGTCGTTATATATGCATCGTCGCCGATACTGCAGCACATGTGAACGGAAATATTTGGGTTCGACAAGCAGAAGTAGCATTGATCGGGACCGGGCGGAGGATCCTGACGACGTTGCTTCTTTCGTCGACCCCTATGTCTATCATCATGTTGATCGTTTGCATAACGATTGTATGAGTCGTCGTTGTGCGGTCGCTTCTTGGCCTTTGGGTTGAACGGCGACGGGGTGGCCCCGTTCGGGATGGAAGCGTCAGCTTTGTTTAGGGTAAAGGCATACATGGCCTTTGCCTTTGCCTCGTTCCCATAAGGAGCCATTGAGATGAATCGAGTCACCGATGGGTTGTCCGACTCTTTTTCTGTGGGATACACAAACGGTTCTCTCTCGTAGAAGAAGTCGCCAGAGGAACTGGATAGGTGATATCGAGGCTTCAGAGAAGCACATAATTCCGCGATCGAGTCCGAAGAGGCCACGGATGCTTGCTGCGTAGGATGTAAAGCGGTATTGGAACCTGTCCACACACCAGTTGGCCACATGGACGTCAGCAAGATATCAGCGCTGTTGGCGCCACGCAGGAACTTGGCATCGTCTGCAGTATGGAACGGGCAGTGTTGATCCTTGGATAATCCCGCGATCAGATTTGCGTCGAGTTGACCTCCCAGAGTAACGATCCGGATGCCATCCGAAGTTTTGATGATACTGCGCTTGCCCAGGAAGTGCAGGTTTTCACAGATTTCCTCATCGGCTTCAACCTTGGCTGCGATGCGCGGGGGGAGGCCGTGGCTGGCAACGGTAAAGTATGTAGGCAAGGGTACCGGAAGGGTTCCATTCAATAGCGCGTTGATTGTCTCGTCATCTGTTCCTGCCGTAAATACATCGCCGGTAAGGATCGCCAAGGAGAAGTTGTTCTTCGAGTGCAACGTCGCGAGTTTCTTTAGAGCAGGTTCGAGCTGGCCATTGAGACTCCCGAGGACGATTCTATGGCACAACAGTTAGTTACAGTAATCAACTAGCATTTGATTTCATGGCCTACATCTTTGGTGCAGCCATAGTCGCTGGCGGAGACACCCTTTCGGCTTCAGTGGTGATGGTCTGTCTACGCGAACGAGGTCTCGCATGAATGATGAATGAAGCTAGAGATGATGTCTTTAGAAGCTGGAGAAGAACGATAAGAGTTTGCGGCGCAGCTTTAATTGGCTGGAGTGGAGCCTAATGCGCTAGTGCTACCTTATCAGATTTGCCGGTCTTCCGCCGACAGAAAAAAAGTTGGAAATTTTGGCGGGGAGCAGCCTGTCGCGACTGCTGAAGCTTGAAGAATAATTCTCTGGGATTTGCAACGCCTTGCAAAATCTACACCGGCCTCCAACATCCGCCAAGATGAAGCCCAAATCATCTGGGCGTATCACAAAGGCCCGGAGACCAAAGAACCCAGATCAACGTCAAAATACCCATCGATGGGAGTCTTTCGGCACCAAAATCGCAAAGTTCAGCTCTCTCCAGCCTCTCCGAAAAGTTCGCCGTCATGACCTCGATAACGAAGACCTCTCGACCTCGACATCCTATTTCCAAACGGGCCTGAAGAAATGGGGCGAGCTCAATGTATCGAGGGACTTTGTTTCCTTCAAGAGGGAGGTCTGGTCGCTCTGCGAGACACTCCCCCAGCTCCTTCACTTTGAGCAGCGGATCATGGAATCGCTCGCCAAGCATATTTCTTTGCAAGAGAAGGAATCCCTAGAACCACTGCTGGACTTATTAACCGCATTCTCTCACGATCTTGGAGTTCGATTCGAGAAGCATTATGGCAGGAGCTTGGAATTGATCGTTGCTGTTGCCAGCAAGCCGCAAGAAGCTGAGGTTATCGAGTGGACTTTTGGTGCATTGGCGTTTCTTTTCAAGTACCTCGCAAAACTTATTGTCCCTGACCTCAGACCGACCTTCAAGGTTATGGCGCCTCTTCTGGGAAAATCTCGAAATCCTCCTCATATTGCACGGTTCGCTGCTGAAGCCTTGAGCTTTGTCATCAAAAAGGCCGCGGCTCCGTCACATCGAGAGTCGGCCCTCAAACTCATCATCGAATTCGCGAAAGACGATCTGTGCAGTACCGTGGGGGACCGCCAATTTACACTATATAAAGATGGATTGATGACAATGTTTGCTGAAGCGATCAAGGGAAGCGACAACACGATCCATTCCACCGGCTCGGCTGTATTTGCTGCACTTGTCGATGCTATTCCGGAACGTGAACGTTCTCTGGCCGAAGAAACGATATGGACCGACGTAACTTGTGGCGTATTAACGAGTGTCATCCATCATTCGACCGCTGCGACCTTTGAAGAATTTGCCTCCGCCGTCCACAAGATCGTGGAACAAGCCATGGAGCGAACCTCAATAACAGAACCGGAATGGCAACTCGTGCCTTTGGTCAGGATATATGGCACAATGGCCGGTGTTCGGAGAGGCAACCGCCTAAGTGATTGGTCTCCTCTTGTCCGAAATCTGGTCGAGATGCTTTCGCGGGTCACAAAGACAGCCCTCGAAGTACCAAAGGACGCAGACAGCGTTATTTGGAATTCCCTGATGATCAACATTGCCATCGTCTGGCACCAAGCACCAATTGATGCTTTGATACCCCATATTGTCTCTTTAATGCAGTCACTCACAAGAGAACCATTCATGAAATGGTTTATTCCGTTTTGCTCTTACTTCTGCGAATTGAATTCAGAGCGTTTCGGAAGTTTGATGCGCAACGACTTCCAAAGGCAGGTTCTTCTGGGCACTCCAAGGTATTCTATTGCTAACCATACCATAGATTCATTGCAAGCCACTGGTCTGAGGGACATAATGAGGAGATGCTGTGCATATTATTGCCAAAGATGGTTGAGAACCGGGCGTTTCCCCTTCCTGATGAAAAGGATAGTTGCAGACTACCCCAAGGCTGGCAGGATCAAATTGTCTCCAAGTTTGAGCGACTGGAAATTTCACCGTTTCCAGAGCGAGGTCCGTATAATAAGGACCCCCAGATTTGGAGGGATAGATGTCTGCCAAAGTATTCAGGCCTCCTGAAGATCATGGAGGTAACGACAGTTCACCCATCAACCAACGCTCGTATCGCAGAGTTACTCCTCCGAAAGCTCAAATTAGCTCTGCGACCCTCGTCTACCTTGGCCTCGGACGAGGTTCACTTTATTGTTGCCCAAGGATTCCATGCATATCTACGCATGAGCAAGGCTTCTGGTTCAGTCGATGCCACGCTGAGCCCTCTGCTGCGCGCAGCTATCCCCCGGTTCGCTCAATCTGTCGGATTTCTTCATGCGTATCTGACTTATGAGCAAATCCAAAAGAGCAGTGATGCGATGGCGAGGCAAGACAGTACGAGTAGCGACGACTCTGGGAATGAGGAGGACCCGGTAATGACCTCGCTCATTGAAAACCTCAGCTCGCCGTCGCATGACATCCGTTTGGCTTCTTTGCAACTTCTGAAGCAGATCCAACCTTCTCCAGACACTGCAGAATTTGTCGATACCATGATCAATGTCGAAGAATCCCCCGTAGCTCTCTCACATTCTCGAATGGTTGCAATGCTTCTTCGGAAACTCGGGCAAAGTTACGCCTCTTTTGAAGAGGGGTCCTGGTTGCAGCGGGCAGTTCCGGCCTTTCTTTTCGGTATGCTGACGGTGAAACTTTCCCCGATCTGGGACGATGCAGTCGAAACCATGAAAGAGGTCGTCCAGAGCAAAGCGGGAGAAAATGCCATTGCCGAGTGTGCTTTCAAATGGCTTCAGGTACCCTCCTCCAGGTGGGGAGCGTCCCAGCCGGATGCACAAAGCACAGGACCGAAATTTGTTTCCGAATTTGAGTGTACGGCCTTGCGCAGATTGGAAGATGTAGCGACTGAAGTGAAATCGGTGATTGATCATCCCGATGATTTAATGCTACAGACCTTTGACGAGAAACAGCAAACAGCCGAGGCTGTCTCCAGCTACTCTAGGTCTCGAGCCTTGAAAGTCTTCAATGCGATACCGTTCATCGCAGAGAAGCGGTCACGACAGCTTGTTCCTCATCTCCTTGCCTGGGCCACCGAGGATTATGTTCCTGCCTCTGACGAGCAAGAGCAGTCCGAGGGAGCAACTTGGTCCCTGGCTGACCGGAAAGCTCTCATGGGGGTTTTCGCCCAGTTCGTCAACCCGAAAGCTCTGTATCAGAATGCAGAGGTTTACTCCGCTTTTCTACAGTTGCTAGAGAATGGTGATGCTGAGGTCCAGAAAGTCGCTCTTAAAGCGATTCTCACCTGGAAGCAGGATTTCATCAGGTCTTACCAAGAAAATCTGGAGTTTCTTCTTGATGAAGCCCGCTTCAAGAACGAACTGGCTGTATTCATGCAAGATGAAAATGCCATCAAGGCTGAACATCGTGCCGGGTTGATGCCCGTTCTCCTACGACTGCTCTATGGCCGTACCATTTCCAAGAAGGGTGCGGCAAGTGGTCGACATGGCCTGCACGCTACGAGGCTTGCAGTGTTGAGAAATCTATCTGTTGAGGATATGGGAAGTTTTCTTGAGATTGCCACGGGTAAGCTGAAGGACGTCAAAGTTGTTGGCGCTCCTCGCAAGTCTCTTGATGAAGCCATCATCACACCGCGAAAGCAGGTCGGTTTCCTGAACATGATTTCGGCCGTCATCTCTGAGCTTGGCTCCAACGTCACCCCATACTTGGACACGATTCTCAACTCTGTTCTGTACTGTCTGGTACATGCCTGCCGTCAGCTGAGTGGCAACTCACAAGATGCGGAGAATGTTCCTGAGGAACAGGAAGATGAGAAGGCCAGTTCCCACTCACTTCTTAGAGTCATAAGGTCTACTGGGTTGAAATGTCTCAATGCCCTCTTTCAGAACGCGCAAGACTTCCAGTGGGCGCCTTACCGTGCCATTATTCTCGAAGAGGTTGTCGCCCCGAGAATTGACAATCTACCAATTGAGACGGCACAGGGCATCTCTGGTACGCTGCAACTTCTGTCGACCTGGTCTGTCCTTCCACAGGTGGCCTTGTTTTTGGCACCCCACGACAATATTCTTCCAGCGGGAGTCCTTCCACAAGTGATTAAATGCCTATCTGTTGAGAAGGCCAAGGGTGAAGTCAAGATTCACGTTCTTGCAATCCTTCGCAACCTCGTGAAGCTTGCCACCACCCCTCCCAAGGAGTGTGAGTTCAATGAGCTGATCAAGATTGAACTCCTTGACCCGAACGCCAATACTATTCTTTCTGAAATCGCAACTGTACTAGAGAGCTCGGGTCTGAACAATGACCTTCTCGAAGCTTGCGTCGAAACCATCCTGGTGATGGCCCCAATCGTCGAGGTCCCTGAAACCACTCAAGCCGTCATCAAGATTTCCATCTTTCTTCTTAATCAACCTCCTCGACGGGTCAACCCAAGACTCAAGGGTCGGATTCTCCTCATCCTCGAACAGTATATATCCCAGTCAAGTGTCTTTGAAAGTCATTCACTCTTGGAGGAAGTCTACAACACCGTCTCATCTCTCTTCAGCTATTTCAAGGATAGAGAAAACCGGCAATCTCTGTCAAGAGCTCTGCAAGCTATTGCTGCTAAGGATTCCGACGTTTCCGAAGTCGCCGAGCTTTGCGCGGCTCTCAACTCTTTCAAGGAAGGTCGCATTGATGAACCCGACTATGACAAGCGACTTGCTGCCTTCACTGCCATTTCAAGCAAGCGGGAAACTCCTCTCACCCCTAAACAATGGCTTCCCCTCATCCACAATTTGACTTTCCATATTCGCGATGACGAAGAGTTTGGTATCCTGTCGTCAAATTCAGCTGATGGAATACGTCGGTTCATCGGAGATGCAGCTTCATGTCGATCTGGTGAATCTAGAGAGAAGTTCGAGTCATACTTGCAAGACATTCTGATGCCTTCGCTGTATTCAGGAGCACGCGAGCCTTCTGAAACTGTGCGAAGAGAATATCTTAGGGTACTCGGGTTTCTTCTTACCAATCTTCCTGAATGGGGACCAATTGCTGATCTCAGCGCTTTACTGAGTGATCGCAATGATGAATCTGCAGAGCCAACTTTCTTCTTCAACATTCTAAGTCCAGCAACTTCAAAGCAACAGGAGGCGCTTCAAATTCTGGAGGCAGCCAACAGAGAGAAGGAAATGGGTAGTCAAAACCTCGCTCAGTTCTTCATCCCTTTCCTAGAACACTTTATCTTTGGCCGAACTGACGGCAGCGATGATCATGGATTGGGTGCCCAGGCCACCAATACCATTGGTAACCTTGCCATGTCCCTTCACTGGAAGCACTACAAGACGACCTTCCAGAGGTACATTGGCTACATTGAATCTAAGCCAGACTTGCAGAAGCAGACGATTCGCCTGTTGGGCAAATTTGCTGATGCACTCATCTCTGCGTCTCAGGATGTCACTGCCGAGTCTATGGAGGTTGACCAAATCGAGACATCCTCTTCCAGCAGCCTGAGACTCCCTCTGACAGCTCCAAAGTCCGAGAAGCTTCATGGGGATGTCGAAAACGGTTTTTTACCGACTCTCATTAAGCATCTCCACCAGAAAGATGAGTCGGAGGTCAGTTTCCGTGTTCCAGTCGGTGTCATCATCGTCAAGCTTCTGAAGCTGCTGCCTTCAGAGCAAATGGATCAAAAACTGGCAGGTGTCTTGACAGACATCAGTCACATTCTGCGAAGCAAGGCTTGGGAAGCGCGCGAAATGGCTCGGGATACGCTCGTTAAGATTGCAGTCAATCTCGGCCCGTCATTCTTCGGATTCATCCTCAGAGAGCTACGAGGTGCTCTCACCAAGGGCTACCAGCTACACGTCCTCTCTTACACCATGCATTCCATATTAGTTGCTACAGTACCTGGCTTCGCTCCTGGAGACTTGGACTACTGCCTCCCATCAATTGTCGCAGTGATTATGGATGACATCTTTGGCGTGATCGGCCAGCAGAAGGACGCCGAGGGCTATACCAATCAAATGAAGGAAATCAAGAGCAGCAAGAGTCAAGACTCAATGGAGCTTGTTGCGAAGAACGCCTCCATAACCTGCCTCATTGATCTCGTCAAGCCGCTGCAGGCCCTTCTCATGCAGAAGGTCGATCTCAAGATCATTCGAAAAATAGACGCGCTCATGGCGCGGATCACCGCCGGCCTGTTGCAAAACCTGGCGGCCGAGACTCAGGACACGCTTGTCTTCTGTTATGAGGTCATCCAAGAAGCCTACAACAGCCAGAAGCCGGAAGCTGAGATCAAGCTTGATCCTCGGGTCAAGAAGTATCTCGTCCAGAGAGGTGCTAAGAAGAGCGGAGAGCGTGGGCGAACGACTAAAAATACGTACAAGCTCATTCGTTTTGCCATCGACATCCTGAGAGCCATTTTGAAGAAGCACGATAGCCTGCGGAACCCGTCCAACATCAGCGGGTTCATTCCTATTCTGGGAGATGCCATTGTTGCTGGCGAAGACGAAGTCAAGATTTCCACGTTCCGTCTTCTCGCCGTTATTGTCAAAGTGCTATTCCCCGGCGAAGATGCCACGGATATCTACAAGGTTGCTGTCAAGGATGCCACCAAGTGCATCTCCACCGATGTGTCTACCACTACTGAGCTGTCCCAAGCGGCCCTCAAGATGTTGGCAGTCGTTTTGCGGGACAGGCGCGACGTAGTAGTCAAAGATGCGGCCATTGATATGCTACTTGGAAAACTGAAGGACGATCTGACCGAGCCCTTGTATCGACACGTTACCTTCAACTTCCTGCGGTCCGTTCTTGACCGCCATGTCGAGACCGCATCCATCTACGACACTATGGACTATGTTGGAACTGTCATGATTACGAACGACGATAAGGATACTCGAGATCTTGCGAGAGGGGCCTTCTTCCAGTTCATCAGGGAATATCCTCAGAAAAGGGCACGGTGGGCTAAACAGCTTAACTTTATTGTTGCGAACCTCAAGTATGAGCGGGAAGGCGGCCGTCTTTCCGTCATGGAGATTGTTCACCTCCTTCTGATGAAGTCCTCGGACGATTTCATTCAGGAGATTTCTTCTACATGCTTCCTTCCACTCTTTATGGTCCTTGCCAACGATGATAGTGAGAAGTGCCGTCTCGCAGCGGCTGAGTTGATCAAGGAGATATTCCGCAAATCTGACAAAGAACGTACCCAAACCTTCTTGGGTCTTGTCCGGTCATGGCTGGATAAGGATGGCAACGAGGCCGTCCTCCGTCTGGCACTCATTGTCTACAGTCACTACTTGGAGTCCAACGAAAATGCGTCCAAGAATAAGAAGGACTTCAAGCTTGTTCTTGGTAAAATCTCCAGCATTCTCGAGACCGAGGTTATTGAAGAGGTTGACGGAGATCTCTTGGAATCAGCTTTGGGTGTCATCCGTGTATCTACAGCGGTGATTCCTGACAAAGTCTTGTCAGAAAACAGCGAGGAGCTGTGGGTTAACGTGGCCAGATGTCTTGCTCACCCAGAAACGTCTGTCAGAATTGCGGCTATCGGCCTGATCAGCTCTTATCTGGCCGACTTTGCTACACAGGCCAGCAACGTACCCGCAGGAGAGAGTGTTGTCGGTTCTCATGGGCTAGTATTGGATTTGGCCAAGGTCCAAGACCTGGTCCGCCTTGCCCTCGGTGTTATAGCTACTCACGATGTTGACGAGAAGCTGGCAGCTGAAGCTATTCAAGTGCTCATCTTTTTGGGACCTCGCCTGCCTCTTCGACCCGCTTCTGTCGAGGAAGACAGCGACGATGAGGACCTAGAGCAGGACGAGGATGAGGAAGAAGCCAGTCAGTACAAGAAGAAGGACCTTCAATACCTCTTCTGGCGATTGTCGCACATTATCCGAAGAGAGATTCCCCCGAGGGCCGTGGCCATTACTCCAAAGGTTGCAGCAATGGAAGTTCTGGAGACGATCTGCCGTAGATCTGCTTTGGAACGCCTGAAGCCTTCACTCAAGACTATTTTGATCCCTCTCCACAACCTCACTGATCCGTCCATTGCACCTCCCTCTTCGCACGACGAGCAGTTCAAGACGAAACACGATGCTCTGAAGACCAGAGCGCAAATTCTCATGGACTCGTTGCAAAAGAAGTTTGGAACTGCCGAGTACACGAAGCAGCTGTTGGCGATTCGCGAGGAGGTCAAGGTGAAGAGACAGCAGCGATCCAGCAAGCGAAAGATTGAAGCAATTGCGCACCCCGAAAAGTACGGACGGGACAAGCGGAAGAAGTTTGAGAAGAACAAGGACAGGAAGAAGATGAGATCAAAGGAACAAAAGGCCATGAGACAGTCGTACAAGGGTTGGTAAGAGCAGGGCTAGAAATATTCATTTAATGGCGTTTGGGGAGCCTTGGATTAAAAAGTGCATTTTGAGGCGTCTATCATGGTTGATGGCGAGCTATGGCATATAAACACATCAGGTACTATATAAAGGGCGATTTTTATTTGTCCATTCAACGAAATATGTGAAAGGTTTTGTGTCATGTTCCTCTTTTCATATTGGAGGAGGGTATTCCATCATCATTGTCATTATCCTCATCTACTCATCAACGCCAACAAAAGTTTTCTCCATCCGGTCTATTATACAACATGATTTAGTTTTTCCAAGACAACAACAAGTGTTGCAGAAGCTCATTCGTTTTTGCTCGTCCCTGGACTCTTAACCTTTTCTTGATATGCCTCGTCGGGCCAGAATTCAATGTCTCCATCCTCGCCCAGTGTTCCCCTCTTGACAAGCTGACCCTTCTCGCGCATGAGGTCCTCAATGGTGACTGGCTTATCGCCGAATATGTTGAGATGATCGGAAATTACGTGTCTGTTGCGGCAACTGGGGCACGCGATGAGCGTCGAGCCGTGGTGGTAGCCCTGCTTGGAGATGTTGTGGTGGGAGCGATGGCCGCAGGGGAGACAGGTGAAGGAGAGCTGGTAGTAGTCGGCCCGGGGCGGTGGTCGCGGGCTCTCCTTGGGTTTCTTCGCGCTGGTTTCTGGATTTTTCGACTGGGATTTGGCTTCGGCGGGGGGAGGCGGCGGGGGGATGGTGTGCTGGGAGCGGATTGAGAGGGCGTTGGCGATGAAGGGATGTGGGAGACGGGCGCGAGGTTGACGCAGAGGGGGACGGAAGATGGCTGCGCGCTGTGGCTGGGTGCGCAGCTGGCGCAGGATGGAGGAGACGAGGGGGTTTGATCGGGAGGCCATGGCGCAACTGCCAGGAATGGTTGTAGTGCGCCGCTGAGAGAATTGGACAGTTTAGGTGAAGATTGGTTTTGGGAGTACGAAGAGAGTTACATGTGAGTTGAAGAAATTGGTCGAATTATTCTGGAGGCGAAACGTCATACCTTGACGAGTGGGTCTGTTTCTCCGAGGTAAAATACCTATCTGAAGTACCCGCGCCCACTTTACTCTATACACTTACACCCTGCGAAGATCCTCGAGATACCTGTATATTTGGAACGAATGACAACTGAATGATTATACAACCTGTTCAACAAAGATTCAGCAACTGCAATGATCTAGAAGATCTCTTTGTGCAACGCCCAAGTCAGGTCGCCGTCTCTCGTCGACTCCGAGTCAAACCCATCTCAGTCAACCATGTGTAGGCATGAAACGCAACAACGAGATATGGGCTTCCATGCACATTCTCACGCGAGATGGCTTGATTCCACCATCTCTTCGTGGTACTAGTGTATGAGTTATAGTGTTCGTGTCTTCACCTGACCAAAGATCCTACGTGAGGCAAGACAGGAACGATTGCCACGGTCATCTCATATGCTACCAAGGTGAAATGGCAGCTTATACGTGTCACCGTGTCATCGATTCATCGTGCTATCGTGTTATCGTCTCATCGGGTCATCGTGTCATAGTCTCATCGTATCCTTCCTCATCAATTCGTTAACTATGCAAGGAAATGTTATATTAAGTGACTTGTGTCGGGTCAACGAGTATGATCAAGACCATAATCTTTATCCCTACCTCATTCACCTCCATTCTCAATTATCAATTCTCCCTTCTCCCACTCCAGTTTCCTACTCTCAGATATTAAACTTGAAATAGTTATTCTAAACCTTCACTCATGATGCATTTCCATCTGGCTCTACCTTTCCTTACCTTGCTACTTACGGTACCATCCATCGTCTTCGCCGACGATGCATCACAGTCGCTTGCCATGGTCAACCAAGCGCGCTCGGTTCTCAAGCTGCAACCTTTGCAATGGGACTCGAACTTGGCAGGCTACGCTCAATACTGGGCCAACATGATTGCTGCGAACCAGCAGCCCTTCAGCCACTCTCCGCCCCAGTTGCGGCCACAGCAAGGCGAGAACATCTACCAGCATGTGGCCACTCGGTGCAATCCTAATACGGATGCGCCGTTCCAGGTCGCAACCCACGAGTGGCTCGTTGAAGCCTCCCTATGGAATGGACAGCCGGTCATGACCGGACAAGAACCATGGCTTCACTGGTGTAAGTCTTCGCTTACTCGACGAGTCGTGCGCTACTGACGGGCTCGAAGCTCAATGTGTGTGGAAGGACACAACCCATATGGGTTGTGCTCGTGCCTATAGCACAACGGAATCCTGCAAATACTACGTCATCTGCCGTTACGTCTCTCAAGGCAATATGTGAGTACGTTTGCTTGCCACAGTGAGTTTGTGTTGACGAAGATCAGGGTTGGGCAGAGACCGTTCTAGGTGTCATCGGGTCAGGATGACCGTTGTCGCTGGCTTTGCGGTCTCATGTGTCTAGGTAAGCTCGTAGTTGACAGTGGAGCGCTGTTGGGCATACGCTCCAGATGGATGGGACCTATAGTGCGCTTGTCTGAGCTTTGCGACCTGTTTCTCCTGGGCCGGTACCTAGGCGAATCGGTGCTGGGTTTGAATCTCTCCAATCCTGGGCGCTTGATGCTGCAGGTCGGGCTTGGTGTGCTTGTGAATTGGTGGATTTGACAACAGCCGGTGCGGGTGGATCCCATTTGAGAAGAGAGGACGAGCAGAGTCTTGTGTTGAATTGATCAAGCCAAGAATCGAATTGATAGATGAATGTCAATTGGTTCCATTTGCCCTCGTGTCGGTTATGAAGAAATGGTGACTGAGTTGAGTCGGAGCCGTACCCGCTCCGTCAATCCGTGCAAGTATAGCATGCCTGAGACCCCACTGTTGAGCAATTGGAGGTCTAGGGTAAGTGACCTGACAGAAGTGGAACCCAAATTTAATTGACTTGCAACTTGTTGACCCGCTCTGTAGGCAAGTGGGACCCTGCTTGCCTGCGTCGGCTGACATAATACGGATCCAACCTTTAGACCCATGGCCGCCACTTGCTGAAGTTTGTGGCAGAAGCGACGCGATTGAGAAAAAGGTCGTCGTTCAGGTCGCGACTCCATCAAAGTACCACCTTCAAACGACTTGATATCATCAGTCGCCATTTGACCACCGCCACGCTCTTTTTTTTTTGGTGGGACGAATCCGAATTCCGCAATTGCGCACGTCGCTCCGTTTCCCTTGCGCTTTCCTTGTGTTTTTGGTCACGGTTCGAGCGTTTGGCTCAAGGCTCGAGGCTCAAGGGTCCAGCCGAGGAGCCCGTCTTGTTGCGCGTCTACCTTGTTCCCTTACTACACGCATGAGATAGCCTCGAGGACTTCAAATCGCACACCATGGAACAGTCAAAGCCCCAGGCCTTTCTGTCCAGCTACGCGCCGCGACTGCGTGGCTACAACAACTCTCTTCTCACCCCCGTCCTCCCCAGCGCGCCCTCGGGTCCCATCTCGCGGACAACCAAGCGAGGAACCACCATCATAAACTACGCCGAGGATGGGTACGACGACATCGATGACGATAGCGACGACACACGTCGCCGACCTACCGGCCTGCGAAGCTTGCGCAAGGAGGACTCTGTGAGCAGACAGGATCTGGCTGACAAGGCTGGCAAGGAGACCAAGGAGCCCGTTGCCGTGCAAGGCATTTGGCGCGACTGGATCGGCAAGCTTCGTCCTGCGAGAAGCGACCAGCAGAATGCTGCTCAGGCCAACTTGCCATTGACCCTGATCCCCATTCGAATCGATCTTGACATCCCTGCCTTTATACCACCTCCCGCCTACCCAGCCCCGAACCCTGCCGCCGTCGACATCTCATTACCGCAATACCGATCCGGAGAAGCGACCGTTCCTTACAAGCTGCGTGACATATTTTGCTGGAATCTTCACGAAACCCTCATCACTACAGACCAGTTTGCCCAGACTCTGGTCCAGGATCTCGACCTTCCCAACAGACATCTGGTCATCGCCGAAATCAGCAAGCAAATCCGCACACAGCTTGAGGAGTACGCAGGAGTCGCTCTACATCCGCTTTTTCACAATGAACAAGCAACGTCCGCGGTCCAACAGCCGGCAAATCTTATTGCGAGCACTACTATAGCAGGGACTCCCAAACCCAACTTGGCCGTCAAATCCCGGGATGACTCTCCTGCCTCCGCTGCAAGGGTGTCCTCAAGACCCGACACTCCTGCTCAAACTGGAGCGGCCACCCCATCTCAGGCACCGGTACCAGATGTCACGGCTGAAGCCACGCCCATTCTGCCTGATTCTGATGACTACAACCCGGACGATACATATCGCTGTATCGTCAACTTGAGCCTTAATTTGGCTTCCATGCTCTACACAGACAAATTCGAGTGGTCCTTGTTGCATCCTCCGGGCACAGCGGAGGCCTTTGCGAAGATAACTTGTGCCGATCTTGGTTTGACTGGAGAGTGGATTCCTGCCATGACCCATGCCATCTACGAAGCTGTCCTGCGCCTCAAGAAGGAAGCCTGTGAAGCAGGCGGTCTCGTAGCGGGATGGGGCGGCTTGCAACAGGAACTACCGAATGATGCCGCTCACGGCCAAGAGGCAGGTTGGAGATATGACCCCGAGCAACTTGCGGATGAGTGGGAGCCCAAGATTGAGATTCTGAGCAAGGAGGAGATTGAAAAGAGGGAAGGTGATCGTGAACGCCAGGTCCGCCGATTGCGCCGTGAGACAGCGCGCTTCAGTTCCACGACGGGCATGCTTGGAGGTACACCGTTTGGTGCGGCTGAAGTGGAAGAGGAGCGCATGGGAAGAGGCGAACGGTCAAAGAAGAAGCGCCGGTTCCGAAGCTTGAGCCCCCTTGGGCGAGGGGGCACGCCAGGGGGTCGCGGGACCCCTGATGTTGGCGGGTATGGTGGAGGTGGTGCCTTGACAGACCAGGAAAGACTCCAATGGAGATGCTGGCATTGCCGCATCTGGGGATCGGGTGTCTGGGCTGTGCGAGATGGTCCGGCGGGCCCAAAGGTAAGGCCTCCCGTTCGAGACCTCACTGTTGATAGGATGCTGACAACGACAACAGACGCTATGTGCCAACTGCGGATATGTGTATGAACGCGACCAACGGCTACCTCGCCAGACAAAGAATCTACATCTGCTGGACATTCGCGCGGTCTAGGGGGCCAAGGGGGGTGCTGGTCAAGACGGAGGAAAGGCCGGGCAGCTGATCAAGCTGGCTTTTGGTCAATCACCCAATAAGAACAAGCGTAGATTGTCGGGTGCAAAAGGAGAAACAGCCGGATCCCAACCAACCTCACAGTTGGTATGGGTTCACAACGCATCATAATCGTGTTTTGGAGTCTGATTTTACAAGCAAAAGCTTGGGGTGGTGGATATCTGGCAAGGGATGTTTTCTTTGGCGTCTCGGAAGGACGGGAACCGTTCAAGGGAGGGATTGGAACGTTGGTAATTCTCAGGGGCAGCGGCAGTGGCAGTGGGAGACTTGATGGGGGATGCTGTAGACTATGGTATCTTGTGTAGAGTATATTGAAGCGGGCAACTTGCACCGGAGAAGAGGCCTGTACGTTGTGTGAGGACGAGGTACTTTACATTGACTACCTGGGTACCTACCTACCGGGTTACCTGCATACTTGCCAAGGTGTCCAGTGAAGGAGGATGTCAACCAGAGGATTCATCGGATCGTCGGGCCTACACCTTGAGATGAACCTATGTGACAAGGAGTGTATGTGCCTTTCATACCTAGAGTACTCTTGCTGAGGCCGGTCGAATCCAACATCACGTGGCCGACTGACTCAACATCCTCTCCTGCCTGTGATTGTGGTTGCATTCTCCTCCACAACTTCTCCCGCACATCATCCACCACTCTGGATATCAATATATTGGAATGCCTCTTTAACGATACCTACTCCACTCGCCCCTGTGATAATTCATCCCATCTTCCGCGTTTCAGGGACCCCAAAGAAGCACCAACCTCCGGCCATGGAACCGCGGGAGCAAAGCAAGAGCCGCATTGGGACATTTCGGAGCGTGGCCTTCCATATACCGTCTGATCTCGTTCGTGGAGATTGAGCTAGCTACTCCATCGCATTCACTATCGAACATGGCATATAGGACTTATTGTCCGTGTGTAGGGCCAACGAGGGAGCTGCTCCTTTCATCCCGGACGATCGTCAGTCTTGCCTCTCCGATCGCTCCGTTCCGTCCCTGGCGCCAGCGCATCACACGCCATTGTGGCATTGTAGATGCTCTACGTGAGACTCGATTGTGGCGGACGTCCAAGGAAAGACTCAGGCCAGCACCTTTTTTGCTTGTCCGTCTATCCGAAAGTGCCGAAAATACAGGCGGCGCGAAGGGAATCCTGGGCGTGTAGGTCCGGCTCGGGGTGTTTGGATCTGGAACTCGTCGCGATGTTCCGACGGATGTCGTAATTGCCTGTGACCGTCTGTCGGTTGAGGTGGATATAGCTTTGTGAGTGCGCCAAGGGTCTCGTATGGGATTAACAATCTCGACACTGTTTCTGGTTTGGAAATGACTGGAGCAGAGCCGAATGGACTATTTCGAAAGGCCATCAGCAGGACATCCGTCTCCCCTTGGTCTAAGTAGGCTATAGGTCTGTACAACATGCGATCTTATGGGGTGATGTGACAACTTCAGGACGTCTTGGTAAGTGAAGATAGTCTTATGGGAAGAGAGTGAAAAGAATTATTACTCTTTCTTCAAGTTTTGATAGACCATGACTATACTAATATTCAAGACTGAGAGGTTGAGGCCATTAGTCTCATAACGGCAAGATACGACATATGACCTCTGTTGAAAAGTCGTTTAGGGGACAAACAAAAGGGCAGAGACTACTCATTCTATAACTAGAACTATAGCCAGGGATGGCCACGGTAGTTCTCCCGATGCAAGTCATTACCATTAGACAAGGCCTAGCCGCATAAACGCACACCTTCTAACACATAGCACATCCTTCGATTCCTTCACACCACCTCGTGGGCTAAGTTTGTATGGTGTTGATTAAGTCATGCCAGTCCCATGATTTCCTTGGTCACGCAGAGACGGGCCGTCATCCGAAGATTGGCCTCCAGAGTTGGCCGGCCAGTCTACCTCGGCGGTCATCACTGCCGACATCAACACCAGGAGGCAAGCTGTGTTGATACCCAGGACGAAAGTAGCCTTCAGAGCCAGTCAGGGTCTCTCATGTCCTGCTGCAAAGCGAGACATGGCGAATCTATATAAGACTGGGTTGCTGCCTCCCCGAGTTTGAGACTATCTTCATCATCACCCTCAAGTTCAACATCCTCCCCATCTCACTTTACCAACAGCCTGGAACTCCAACTGACAATGTTCAAGAAACTCACCGCCATCTCGGCCTTGATCTCGGCCGTCAAGGCCCAGCAGGCCTGCACCTTGACCACCGAGACTCACCCCAGCCTGACGTGGTCCAAGTGCACCTCGAGCGGCTGCTCTACCATCTCCGGGTCCGTCGTCGTCGACGCCAACTGGCGCTGGACGCACACCACCTCGGGCAGCACAAACTGCTACACGGGCAACGAGTGGGACACGTCCATTTGCACCGGCAACGCCGCCTGCGCCGAGGCGTGCTGCATCGACGGCGCCGACTACGCGGGCACCTACGGCGTCACCACCAGCGGCGACCAGCTCAGCCTCCAGTTCGTGACCAAGGGGCCCTACAGCACAAACATCGGCAGCCGGCTGTACCTCCTCGAGGACGAGGACACGTACCAGATGTTCACGCTGCTCGGCAACGAGTTCACCTTTGACGTGGACGTGTCGGGCATCGGGTGCGGCCTCAACGGCGCGCTCTACTTTGTGTCCATGGCCGAGGACGGCGGCCTGGGCCAGTACAGCGGCAACAAGGCCGGCGCCAAGTACGGCACCGGGTACTGCGACAGCCAGTGCCCCCGTGATCTCAAGTTTATCAACGGCGAGGTTCTGCAGACTCTGACTCCCCCCTAATACTCTTATACACTTGCTAACAACCCCTGACAGGCCAACGTGGAAGGCTGGGAGCCTTCCTCCAACGACGCCAACTCCGGCATCGGCGACGTGGGCAGCTGCTGCCCCGAGATGGACATCTGGGAGGCCAACAACATGGCCAACGCCTTCACCCCGCACCCCTGCGACTCCCTCACCCAGCAGTCGTGCACCGCCGACGGCTGCGGCGGCACCTATTCCTCGGACCGGTACGCCGGCGAGTGCGACCCGGACGGCTGCGACTTCAACCCGTACCGCCAGGGCAACACGACCTTTTTCGGCAGCGGCTCGGGCTTCGACGTCGACACGACCAAGAAGATGACGGTGGTGACGCAGTTCCACACGGGCGACGACGGCGGCCTGTCCGAGATTCGGCGCCTGTACGTGCAGGACGGTGAGGTGATTGCCAACGCCGAGTCGGTCGTGTCGGGCGTCGAGGGGAGCTCCGTCACGTCCGAGTACTGCAGCGCGCAGAAGGAGGCCTTTGGCGACACGGACTCGTTTGGCGACCACGGGGGCATGGCCAAGATGGGCGATGCGCTGGCTGCGCCCATGGTTCTCGTCATGAGCCTGTGGGACGACGTAAGTGGTTCCCCTTGCACCCAATGACAAAAAGGGGTTTCTTTTTCGTCTTGATGCTGACTGAGGGTGATCCCTCTAGCACTACGCCAACATGCTCTGGCTCGACTCTACCTACCCCGTCGACTCGACCGGCCCCGGGGCCAAACGAGGCGCGTGCTCTACCGACTCGGGCGTGCCCAGCGATCTGGAGGAGAGCGTGCCCAACTCGTCCGTGTCCTTTTCCAACATCAAGTTTGGCCCCATCGGGTCGACCTACAGCAGCGGTTGAAACAGGTCCGGGGATGAAGGGGCCACCTGAGTGTGGCAGGGCCTCGAGAAAACAAGACAAGTTGGGGGGCTGCTGTGTCTGTTTCTGTATCCTTTTCATTCGTTGTAGTTTGGTTGAACTTTTGTCTTGTTTCGAGGTTGGCTAGTAGAGCAAGATATATTAGCTGGAGCTCACAATTGATATGTATATATGTGAAGTTGTGCTTTTGTGACTTGTATCAAGCTTAAGTGAGTGACAAGAACCAAGATTGGAATTGTTTATTTGAGATCTCGAAACCCAAGAAAGTTGTTTTTATATATGCATGAGATACAACGTAGGCCATGTTAACTGGTAGGATCATCTCAACTTGCTAATTTGCCAAGATCTTCAGCGCAAGGGATTCATCCTTGTTGACTAACATTACCTCACAACATTCCTCACAATGACACTGCCATTAAAAAGACATGCTCATCCATGTCTGGGTATATTGCCAACAAACTCTGCGACGCTCTTTACTTCTTCCTACACGCATCCCTTCCAACTACTTACATACACTCATAACATGCGACCTAGACTTGGAGAAAAGGGGTAACCAAAATCGACATCCAATTCGCTCAGACGACTTCCCTTCGCCGCTCCGTCTCGCGAATCTCAGCCCCGTCCTTGAGCTCAACAGCATCCGCCCTCGAGTCCGACGGTGGGACCTCCTGGCCGACGCCCAGCATCTGGGCACCCTTCTCGGTGTGGTCGGCGCCGCCAAAGACGACGTCCATCTGCTCCAGGGGGATGCCGCGGGTCTCGGGGATGAAGAAGTAGACGAAGATGGCCAGCAGGATGTTGACGCCGAAGAAGAAGAAGAGGCACTTGAGGCCCGTCTTGGCGAGGAACGTGGGGAAGAACTGCTGGAAGATGGTGTTGGCCACGTTTTGGCACTGCGAGGCCATGCCGACGGCCTGGGAGCGGACGTTGGCCGAAAAGACCTCGCTCGTCCACATCCACACGACGGCGCCCCAGGATGGCTTGTAGAAGAAGCTGTAAAAGTACATCTGTCAGTATGCTGTGAGGTTCAACGGGTGTCAAGGGTTCGCAAAGAAACGTACATGAAGAGGAAGAGCATAAAGACGATGCCAATGGCAGTCGACTCGGACTTGACGCCGTCAGGGGTAGGAGTAGCCAGGCCAATGACGGGGACAATCAACATGCACACGGCCATGCCGAGGGCGCCGACGATGAAAAGCCAGCGACGACCGAAACGATCGGCCGTCCAGGCGGCGTTGAGGGTGAAGAGAATGCCAAAGGTAGCCCACAGAGCATTGATGAGGTTGCTATCAAATAAGTTAGTTATCCCTCGTTTCACACAGAATGAGAAGCGCGCGGAGACTTACATCTTCTGAGTGTCGGTCCACACCTTCTTGTAGATGGCGGTAGAGTACGAGTTGAGGGTGCCCTGGCCGGTGAGCTGCTGTCCGACGTTGAGCACAAAGGCGAGGGCGAAGCGCTTGCGGACAGACTTGTCCTTCCACAGCGCCATGTAGCCGACGCTGGCCATCTCCTTCTCGTACTCGATGGCCTCGCGGATGGCCAGCAGCTCCTCCTCGACCTCGTCCTCGGTGTCGCGAATCTTGCGCAGGCAGGCGCGGGCGGCCTCGATGTTGTTGTTCTTCTTGATGTGCCAGCGGGGGGACTCGGGCTGGAAGGGGAGGCAGCAGATGATGATGATGGGCACCATGATCTGGAAGATGACCACCATGCGCCAGTCCCACTCGCCGAGCTTCTCGCGGTGCATGCCGCAGGCGTAGTTGATCCAGTAGGCGATGAAGGCGCCTACCGAGTAGTTGAGCTGCCAAAAGGTCATGACGACGCCACGGATGGAGGCCGGGACGATTTCATTGATGTATACGGGGCCGGCAGCTGTGATGAGGATTGAGTAAATCAGCCATTGTTCTTTCATTTCCTCTCATGGACGAAAAGGAGAGGACTCACTCAAAGCTGTGCCCTGGCCAATACCGATGAGGACACGGCCAAAGATGAAGACGCCGAGCTTGCCACGGGGAGCGAAGCACTGGACAAAGGCGGCGATGATGGTGACGAAGCAACCGATGCCCATGCCCCATCGTCGACCGAGAAAGTCGGCCTACGAGACGAGTGTTAGTGATGGATCGTAGTCAACTGCAGGGGCAGAGAAGGGTTATAGGAAGCCATACCAGAGGGCCACCGATGAAGAAACCGCTGACGATGGCACCGATGGTGTAGCAAGTGTTGATCAATCCGACCGTGTAACTGTCATTGTCCTGTACATGAATAATCAGCAAACCCAAGCCTCATCAGGATCAAGAAGGTGTTCACGTAGCAACATGAGAATCATGTTGCCGTAGGAAAACGTACCAGGTCGAGGTTGAAGTAAGCCAGCCAGTGGTCCGAGGCTTGAAGGGCCTTGATAGAAAGATTGAGGTCAGCCATGGTCAGATGAATGAGAGGGATATAAGATATAGTCACTACATACATTGAAGACACTGGAATCGAAGCCATAGAGAGTCATGCACGAGGCAGCGACCAGGCTGATGAACCAATTGTACGCACGCGTACGAGACACCATCTTGACGGGTGTTGATATCGATGTTTTGCTCTGGAGAATGAGAAGAGAAAAAAGGCAATTGTCTCTTGGTCTGTTGTATAAGAACCCGATAACGGACACGCGCGTGTTAAAAAGGTCCTCGGCAACAAGGTCGGAGACGCGAGACTTGGGACCGGGGGGGTGGTGGTTGGGGTTTGGTGAGGAAGGGGGGTAGTCAATCTCTTACAAGCTTGAGAGATTAGATTTCCTCAAAGGGGGGAGAAGAAGAAGAAGAAGAAGAAGAAGAAGA
>JALNIO010000338.1:50238-63039 GCA_023509875.1 Rugonectria rugulosa
TTTTATCCTTTTTCCTCCTTCATATCCCCTTCGTCTGCTCAACCATCTGTGACCCTCATCTTCACCCTTCACCCTTCACCCCTCCGCTCTTAGCCTCCTCCTCAGCCGAAAGAGCGGAGGCGAGCAAGAGGCGGCATCTCGTTGGGTCCTTCCCCCCCCGGACCCCAGAACGATCCCAGATTGAGTGCATACAAAGGTACTTGCAAAGAGGTACCTGCTCGTTCGTTTTTACTTTGGGTCAAGCTTAAAGTGAGGTGAGTGTCAAGTGTGAGCCGGGGGTGAGCCGGGGGTGAAGGCGGTGGAGGGTCACTACCACAACCTGGTAATAGCCCTGTTTGAAGGAAATGGAGCCCCCCCCCATGGACAGGATCAGGGACTCAACAACCCATGCAAACCATGTTCATTGTACGTACGATATATAGTAGTTTTCGTAACGAATTGAATCAATATAATGATCCTTTTCTTTTCTTTCCATCTCAAATCCAATTCAAACCTTGTGAGTCTTGAGTATGGAGTACGTACCCAGCCTGGAGTTTAGACCCTTGTCATGTCATGTCCTCTTTGGCAGTAACTCGTCAACCCGCCGCCTGAATGGCCTCACCCAAAAACATCACACCCCTCCCTCTCATTGGAGCAAAATATTTCCTCCGTCCATTATTCCTCCATCTTTATCCTCATTCCCCTTCCTCCCGCCCCCAGTATTTTCTTTCCCTTCCACTCTCCAGGCCAACTCCAGGCCAACTCCAGCCAGCCAACGAACCAACTCTCTCCATCTCGATCCTACTTCCCTTATTTTTTCCTCTTCCCCATGCGGAGCTCTCTCTCGCTTCTTTCCCCGCATCCTCGGCAGGCTAGGCTTTCGTGGAGAATGAGGAGAATCCTGGCAAGACCCAATTGGGGGGGATTCTTTTTGCCGGGCTGAGCTCCCAATTCCTAAGTTGCAAGCATGTGGCTTCAACATCACAGCATTGTCTATTCTATGCCATTGACATCAGTTTGAGGAAATCAGAGATTTACTTGGTCAAAACAAAAGTGACAAGAAACGACATTTGATTCCATAATCAAGCGTATATGTAGTATGAGAAAGGGCACAATAGCACCAGCCCCCATCGCACCAACTCCCTACCCCCAATTTCAAATCTCCATCACAAGCAGGAATCAAGCATCCTTTGCACCTACATCAAGATACCATGTCCCATTCTTCCCTTTACTCCCCTCCGGAGCCTCGGGAACCCGCGCCGCTAGGCCCCAGCTTCAGCCAACCCCCAATCTCCTGAGGGATGAAAGAATTTGGGGGTTCCCTTTGCAGCAGCTCGTCCGTAATGTCGCTCCAGTCTGAGTCGGTGCTGCACCGAGCTATTCATCGTCAATTACCCCGGATCGTCCCATCATTGGCACGTCAATAGCCCCAGCCCCTAGATATTTAGTTGATGACCCTTACAACCTTACTCCGTACACGCGGTAGGAACATGATGCAACGGGCCACCATCTCGTTCCAGCGAGAGTATGTCCTATTTATCCACCCATTACAATCTCGAGATCTGCCCGCTAGCCGATGCCGCCTTACCCTGTGCGTGCATGTGCCTAACTGTTGGGTGCGTGTTGCCGGAATCCAGACCTCTCGAGACACCCTTCCTCCCATCTCTGCATGGGGTAAGAGAGGTGTCCTCTGATTTGTCTCTCGTCTATGCCACTACAGTATCTGACCTGCTTCCTTCTTGGCAAATAAGGCATCGTCTTTAGGCTAATCAATCCCGGGCTATCTCATGTCAATCACCCTAGTGCAGATGCTGGGCTAAGAGACACGCCTGATCCAGAGAGACGACTATTCCTCCATACGTACTCTGCTCTTCGCTCTTCAGAAAGTGGTGTCCAGATCAATCTCACTTACACACCTCTCAATATCAAGCCAACTGACGACGCCGAGATCAAATCGAATGACCAAGTGCACTTGGTAGTGTAAAGGATAACGCTGTATTCGTCCACGTTGGAGCTAAGGAGACGCTTTCCGGAACACATATCGATATCTCAAGGAGCGTGAAAGTAAGAGTTCCTCTTCTTACACTGATAAGAAACCATTTTCGGGCCATGATACCTCCCAGAATCTCCGTCTCCTTTCTTCTATCCCACATCTTTTTCCGATAGTATCTGCCACCAGGTCGAGGATACCAAAGTCCATGAAGCATGCAATACGGCACACTCACAGGGGAGTAGGAAGTAGCGGTTGGTAAACAGTCCCATATGCATTCGCAAGAGGCACCTGGCCGCTCAGGTTTCACAAAGATATGTTCGAGGGCAAAATGGGTCGTCAAACACGTCTTGTAGACCTCTCATTTCTTGATGATTGCTGAACGTAGGTATGCATCGTTCGTCGTAAAAAATACTGTAGCAACAGAATTCCAAAGTTCCTCAACTCCGGTAGCTTGACAATAACTCCAACGCGAGTCGTAGCCGTATCTAATAAGCCACATTAATGTGCCATTGTGTTTCTATCCACATGTTGCATTCGCATATTTGCCATCAAACAGGAGGCCCACCCCGCATCATCTGGCCATGATCCATCACAGATATCCATTGCATACCTTGTGGCTGCGACTGCTGTCCATCACCGGGGATCTGAAGGGGCGTTGCTTGAGGCGGGGTGGCACCGCTTTGATACTGGAGTTTCTGTTGTTCTCTTGCCGCATCTCGTGATTGCTTTCGTCTGCGCAGGCGCTCAACGTCATCGTTTGATACCATGCCGAAAGTATCTTTCCATGATTTGGCACTTTCCCATCTTTCACCATACGTTTCCAATGTTTGAGACACCTTCTCCAGGCATCGTATACTTCGGTCCAGATTGTCCTCTCCTGACATACTCGAGGGCTGTAAACGTCTAGGGAGTGGAGGGGCCGGGGCTGCACCAGGTCGAGGAATAGGGATCGGGACTGGTATTCCTGAAAGCAGCATGTCCTCGGCGTCTCGCAAAACAGCCATGAGTTGATTAGCCATGAAGAATACCCTCAGTACATCATGATAGGTATAAAAGGCCTGGTTGTCTACCTCGTGGGCGATGGCGTGGATCGTGTCCAAGTATGCTATTGAATGCTCAAAGATGAGGATACGGTTGTAGTCGGTAATCTGCGGAGCTCTGGCCGAAGGTGCGATGCAATACACATAGCTATATCTCAGTTCCTGGTCGAACAATTGTCGTATAGCCGGCGGCAGGTTGATGGGAAGTGATTCAGCCCATTCTCGCATGTCCAGACACATATTCCAGATATACGATATAGGGTCTTGAAGGGGAGTCGAACCAGATTGGTACAGTTCTTGGTACCAATGAGACTGAGCACGCCTAAGTTGAAAGAGGAGCAGAGCAGGATCTGGTGACTGAGGCCCTGCCATGGGTCCTGCGATTGATCTCTTGCGGTCCGGTGCTGAGGGAAGTGGGAATGCTACATTGACCGAATCATCAGTGAATGAGAATGTCCGAGCATGCACCATACTAATGGCTCTGGAAAGAAGGTTAGCACTTGGTGATTCATCCCAACTTTGCCAAAATGCGACTAGTTCACGAACCTGTCAAGGGCATATACGCTGTAGAAGATCTTGCGTCGCAAATCAAGGGCTGCTTTGTCGGTCACATATGAAGCCGGCGGATCTTGGTGAAAGCCCAAATCGACGATAGCTCGCGCAGTGAGTCCTATCAGGTGCCAACTTTCGAAATGGGCAGGATCCAGCATTGCGTACTGTGTCAGGAATAACAGGGACTGAATCTGTGTGACGTATCCGGGGCTCAGGGCGCCATCTGCGAAAGACATTGCACGTGAGGCAAATTCCATTCCATTGGCATGATGTTCATCTCCGTTACGTCGACTCTTGGACATTGATCCGATAGCGAGCACCATGTAGACCATGAAACAATCCGAGTCCTTGAGAACGCGGTCATCTTGCCGGTAGATGTCGTCCAAAGCCGTTAGAAGAGATGTCTCGGAGAAGAAGGGGAACAGCGAGGCTATATTGGACATGTAATGCTGTACAATAGCATGTGCTTCCTGCCTGGCCGGTAGGCGAGTTTCTGAAGACTCTGGCAGGGGATCATTTGTAGTAGCTGCAAGCACTAGTCTGGCGAATGTCATGTTACTGGCATTGGGTTCGAAATCTCGAGTAGTTGCATTGACTGATCTAGGGTCAAGAGTCAGATATTATGATAAGAAATCGCAACAGTGTACAAATACTTACAAAAACCCAAAGTCGGATACAAGAGAGTTCACATCAGAATTCTCTCGTTTACGGGCAGCCTTGCGATGGATTGCGGCGCGGATAGCAGCTAGAGAATCCCTCCTATCCATAAATTGAGTGTTAAATGATGCTGTATCCGGATCATGAAGTGCGACAGAGGCTTTGCGCGACTTTGCGAACTGGAGGCGTTTCTCCAGCTTCTCTATACGAAGCTCCAAGGCGGCAACATAACTGGACCACGAGTCAGTCTCTCGGCCACCAGAAATTGAACAGCAATGGGTACACACCTCCGTTCTTTACCACGAGCAAACTGGTCGTTAGCCGCTGAACACTCGTTGACGCGGCCAGCCTTCTCGCAAGCTGTACAAGCAGGGAGTTTGCCATCACACTAGTTATGTCTGGTTAGCCGGGCCATCTGAGGGCAAATAGCGGTGCATCAAATCACCTTGACCTTGGCAGCTCGACCTGAGGACAAGCAAGTCAGTACACGGCTGGTCACAGTGCTGCTGTGAAGGAAACCGGAGGCTTACATCGTGAGCAGGCGGAAACAGGACGTGAAACCCTGAGTAGAGGATTGTGAGAAAAACTGGTGCGAGGCATCTCGTTCTACAGGCCTATCTAGGCGCAATAGGCCACTTCCAAACGGAACCAGCAGCTGCGGATCACTGAGCTGTGAGTGAAGCCAACAGAAAAGTACGGCGAGATGGCGAGATGGCGAGATCCCGAAACCGAGAGTATAGCTTCAAATGGGGACAACAAGAGGACAGCAGGCGAAGGACAATTGGAATCTCGAGTTGACGTCTCCACCCAGGAGTGGAACAGAAAGCAGAAGCTGAGCTCTTTGTTGAATTTTTCTTAACAGAGAGCCGCAATCAGTGGATGAGGCTTACTAGGAACCGCAGAGGATGCGGTTGGTAAGCTGTTTGGAATTTGCGCGCACTGTCGCTGGCGACGCGGGGCAAAGGGGACGAAAGACGAAACAGGACCGGGGCCTGATGGGACTTGGTGGCGACACGACAGCGAAGGACCAGGGAGTTGGGGTGGACGAGTCTCGCCGTTTCTGTTCAGATGGAAGCTAGAACAAACACTGAAACGAATGCGCTCGGAACGGCCGTGCTTTAGCGATGGGCTCACGGCTTCCGGTAAGCTGGATTCGGCGGTGATGACGGGGTTGAGTGCGGTGAGAGCTGATCACGGTGTGCGGTGGTGCAAGTGCAGGAGTCCCGGTTGCAGGAAGCTTTGGTGGTGAATGGAATGGGAACCAGTGATGGATCCGTCGAGTGATGAGGGGACATGAGGGGAGGGGGGGATCCCTGGTTTGACGAAGCTGGGGCGCTCGGGGAGCTTTGGCTCAGAGTCTCCGGCCTGGCTGTGGCCCGGGCTTGGACTCGTGCTTGGCGTCGGGGTTGGGGCTCGTTTTACACACTTGAAAGCTGGTTGAAAACTGGCGTAGACGAAACAGAGGTGTAGATGACGGGGTGATGAGGATGAAGGATGAAGGGATGGAATCTCTGATGAAGCACTGGAGCTTGGGGAAGGATGGATAAACACCAGCAAACCAGTCGATCTGGCTCGGGAAGGTGGGGCAGAGTTGCCAGCACGATATTCGTACCTTCCTCCTGTGTCAAGCACCTAAAGTGCCTTATGAACTGCTAAGGTAGGTACCTCACTTGTAGAGATTGGATGGCAACTGCCTTAGCTACATGTGCGGAGCAGACGTCTCAATGCGTCGGCAGTGGATGAGGCGACATGGAACATGAGAGAGAGGTGGCAAAGCCACCGTCAAGACTACGGAAAGACCACGGACACAGGTCGTGATATAGAAGTGAAACAGTTATGGCAAGGTGATGGCGGTCAAAGCGAGTTCATCAATACTGTAGTAAAGGAAGACTGTGGCCACAGCAGGGCGAACCACGACCGGATCGTTCGGTGGGAGCTCACTCTACCAACATGATGGATACCTGTTCTGTCATACCTCCGCTAGCAAATCAAAGCGTGAGATGAGACATTCCGGCAGCTTGTTCCGGAGAGATAAGGTGAGGAGCCAGATGAGATGAGATGATAGCAGGGGATGGTCAAGCAAGACCCCGTGGGTTGAAGGTCAGCGTGCCAGTTGGTGATCATGTGCGTCGGAGTCTGCGCTTGCTAGGTCCAGAGCTTCCTGGTGCCCGTTGAATATTGTCAATTTTCATACCCTTGATTACAAAATTCAGCGGTTTTGCGTGGTGGGTGCGGGCAGCTTGCTCCGGTTCAACAGGGCGGTTGGAGTCCAGAATCGCACGTCGAATTACAATGCATACCGCAAGACTCCTCGCATCTACAATGCATGATTCGAGGTTGAACAAAGGTTTTAGTTATTTGTGCGACCGACGCCTGTCGCATCTTACTCCATACATGTCTGCATCGAGTCCATCACTGAGCTAGCCGAGGGCGGGCAAGGTCGCAAGGCGGAGGGGACGCTAAAGCAGAACAATGTGCATGGGTGTTGCTTCGTTTTGAGCTCATGCTGTATTGTGTAGTATGAATTGAACAGGACATGGTCGGTCTCGGTCCTTTATACGCAACCTAGATTTCGAGCATGAGACGGATCTTAATCTAACCGATTATAAAAGAGTGGTCTGGGGAGCTTGTTCCGGCGGTGATGGTTATTGGAGGACCGTGAAAGCTAGCAATCTACAGTTGGTACTCAGAGGTTGACATAACCCATGCATGTATCCGCCTAGGTACTCGGTTTGGTCATAGTCTACAGTCATTCGTTTACATATATGGACGTAATAGTGGTTCTCTACTTGTTGAGAAGAAGTGCGCCAGGCGGGATAGGGCTTTGGGCGCTGGGATGTGGTTCTGGAGGACTCATAAACGTGCATAGGTACTTGTTAGGTACAAAGACTGTGGATGAATCTGACACATTGTCTACACATGCGTGCATACAAATTTACCACATATCTAGGTATTTGGTAGACGTGGTTATGGATGCACACGGATGTGTACGTATGAGGACTAACTTGCGAGATCAGAGCTGAGTCTGACGCCGCACCCAGGCCGAGATCTTGATAGTCTCAAGCTCAAGACACGGCATTACACCCGACGCCAACAGCTTGGACACGCAGAGACAGCAAAATGTGGCTTGCCTCTCTCTCTCGTGGCTGGACAAGACATTCGGCCGCTCTTGTTAGCCTCTGGCCTCAAGCCTCAGAGAGAGGGGCGGGCGGAATTTCGACCGGGCCACGGCATCGCTGGTCAATTGCATGATGTGATGTGTCGACTTAAGAGGGGATTACCTATGCAAGGAGCTGTAAAAGGTGGTTTCGTCCAGCGGTGCGTATTACGGATGAGGCGAAGAAATGGATCCGTGGTGTGCACCATGTGTGTGTGTGTGTGTGTGTGAGTGAGCGTGTACGAGAGAAACTGTTTCACTGCACTGCTGAGTGAGGACCCTGAAATTGCCTAATCCGTGGGTATCCCTTCCATCATGTTCCCCTCATCCATGATGGCAGCTGCTATAGGTCCCTCATCTTCAGTCGTGTCTGTTTTCAATCGGGTTGATGGCGAATGAGGCATTGCTAGTCAGTTGGGCAACAAGGCAACTACTTGTAGGACGCAAGACATTTTTTTGGTCATTGTTATACACTTCTTCCATGCATTCTAGATCGGACTGGACCAAATCAAAGCTACCTCGTCCCTTGCTCGGCTCGTGCTGACTGATGACCATCTCATCTTGTCATTGATGCTAAGATCTACTCCGGACATAATACGCTAGAACCAGAGCTAGCCCTCCACTGAAAAAAGGAAAAAAAACTCTGGTCCGGCTACGGTTCCGCCCATTTCCTATCCGAATTCATTCCTGAGCGTTTTCCGCCAGGAGTTAAAACGATCAAAGCTCAGTCAGTCGTACCTTGATTGATTTAATTACCAATTGGGTCGAGCCGAATGCCTGTCAGCGGCCCAGGCTAGGCTGTCAAAAACGGAAGAGACCAGGGGAAGGGTGCCTACTTTATTAACTGAGTAAAGAACTGCGTCAACCCCAACTGCAAGTTCTTGTACGGATGCTGCACGTAGACAGGTACGGATGGGTAGGTAGTAAAATAGGTGGGTAGGTAGGTAGTTGATAACCCTTGCTAGGTGAGGTATTGTCAGAGAAAAGACTCGGTCCTGAGCACCTTAGCTCAGACCTTGTTAACGTACAAAAGCTGTCCATTACCGGCTGACCTGATCTGCCGCTGTCAATCCGCATAGGTAGGTACTTACCCCTCTCTTTGCGCTGCTTTCCCCGACATCACCGCACCACTACTCTCGCCCCAGTCAAGTAAACACCTATAGCAGCTGGCAATCTATAAACGAGAAGTTGCTCTGTTCCGGAATATGCAGCACATCCTAAGCGAAGAATCGAGACCAACGCAGGAGCGTTACCCTAGACCAAACCCACCCAGCATCTCCACGGCACGCCCCTGTCGCCCACATCCCATCCCACATTGTCCGCGGCCATTCCATCCCACACGCCCACTCGCTGCCCACTCACACGCTTGCTGATCTGGTGTTTCCTGGGCCTGGCCTTCAACCTCCCGCCGCCGTCTATTTGCCCCTCATCATCCCTCCTTCTTCTCTGTCACAATCACAATGTCAACCTAAGGCAACCGTTTACTTCTTACTCCGTACAGCACCCAAGCACCCAAGCACTCCATGGCCCCCGTGCTGTCTGTGACTTCCCTGGACCATTCCTCATTCCTGACCTGACCTGCTTGATACAACCTTGCCAACGCCTTCCCTCAGCCATTATATTGCACTATCGAACCTTTCGTCCACTATCCCCGTCCCTTCCATAGTAGCGGGCGATCCACTGCACCTGCCCGTCAACCCGTATATGCGAATAACCATTCGTACCTGCTTTGCCTGCTTTGCCTGCTCTGTCGTGCCGTCCTGCCGCGCACGCTTCCGCGGCCCAGACCCGCTCCTACCTACTACGTGCAATACCTAACTTGGGTACTCCGGACCTTATTACCTGACCTTACTTATTACCTTTACCTTACCTTGCCTTGTTACCATTTCGAGTCCCATCCTCCGGCTCCCATCGTTCGACGACTTCGTCATCTGCTGCGTCTGTGCTATGCACACGACTTCACTACTACCCGCATACATCCCCATACATTCCTGCTTGTGACAGATCTGCGCCGACGACTGAGTAAAGCGCTCCAACCCCTCCTCAAGCCCAGTCGTCCCAATGGACGCCTCAGCCATTTTCCAACAGGCCATGGGAGCTGTTGGACCTCGCATGAACAATGCTTTTATGCCGAATCCCTATCAACAGCAGCCGCTGCAACCCCCGCCCCAGCCTTTCGTCAAGGCGCCCTCCCCCAATGACGACAACTCCGACGGCGACTCCTCAGGTCATCGCATTGCTCATACCTTGACCGCTTGCTGCCGTTGCCGACAGGTACGCACCAGCCTACGTTCCGCCGGAAGTCGCACTTCTTCGTCATGCTAACTAGGTTGCTGCTTAGAGAAAAACACGATGCGATCCCACGTTGCCGCGCTGTTTACCCTGCGAACGATCCGGCTCCGTCTGCGAGTATCTGGATGCTGCCAAAGGCCGCAAGATTAACCGCTACTACGTCATTAAGTTACAGGATAAAGTGCGACAACTGGAAGCAGAGTTGAGTCAGTATACAGACGAAGAAAACGAATTCCCTAGAAGTACCGAGGATATTGTGCGCCCTGGTGGGATGATTCGTCTTAACGGAGGCGATGAGACTCCACGGTACTTGGGCCCGAGCAGCGGCATCGCCATGACTCGGCTCTTGATGGAAGAGGCGAAGCGATATACCGATTCGAAACGAATCTCAGATCTTATTCCTTCAATACGCACTCGACAGGCACGTATGCAGTCTATCCAGATGACCGGTCCGTCGGCAAATCGCAGAAAGAGCTATCCCATGATCAGCCAGCATCCTGCAGAGACTCTTCCCACAAGAGCCGTAACCGATAAACTCGTAGAAATCTTCAACCAGAAAGGTAATTGTCTCCCCTTGGACATGGATGCACAGTTTCTAACGAGAGAGCAGCCCAGCTCTTCTGGCCTCTATTACACGAGAAAGACCTTCTGGATGACATTGACGCTGTTTACAGCGGCGATAACGACCCTCATAGGATTTTTCTGGTTCGCATGGTTATCGCCATCAGTTTGCAGAAGCTGGATACCCAATACGCTGGCTTAGCAGACAGCTATTACTTAGCTGCGATGCAATACTTTGAGGACATAATTCGCCCCAAGGACCTCAAAACTCTGCAATGTCTCGTCTTACTAGGCCAATACTCACTCCTCACCCCTACACGGACTCCGATATACTATGTGGTGGGCCTTGCGACCAGAATTTGCCAGCAGGAAGGCCTAGCGAGCGAGAAGACAATATCAGCGGGAGTCGAGCTGACTCCCAAGACAATTGACTTGCGACGGCGTGTTGTCTGGACCGTGGCAGCTATGGAATATGGCTTAGCACACAGCATGGGAAGGCCCAACAGCTTTGCTACAGGCGACGACCGAATGGATGTTGAGTTCTTTTCTACAGTCGATGACTCGAATATCAATGAGGATGGTATCAAGCCAGCGCCCCCGAGCGAACGAAAACTTGTGGCCATTCACTTTTACAAGATGCGCATGTGTCAGGCTGAGATCAGGAGAGCACTGTACGAAAGGAAGAGACCGGAACCAAAGAACGACTCTCATCCCTGGTATCAGAGGATAGAAAAGATGAACAAGGACTGGCTGGATGCCTCACCGGATAGCCCTGACTGGTGCAAGCCTTGGTAAGTGTCTTGATGAATATTGGGAAAGACCATGGCTCACAAATTCAACAAACAGGTTCACTGGACGATACCATCAGATGAGGATCTTCATGTACAGGCCTTCTCCCCAGGTTCCCAAGCCGTCCTCGCGGGCGGCTCTGCTTTGTTACGAAAGCTCTGCATTCATAATTGACCTGAACACCAAGCAGATGAAGAGTGGACTGGACATTACTTGGGTATTCCTCTTGACTGTCAACATGGCTCTCAACACCCTTCTTTGGACCGTGTCATATCCTTCAGTGCGACAAGCACATCCCCGGGACGAAGTTGAGAAGCTGATCAATGCTTCCTTGGATGTCCTTGCTCAGTGTGCTGAGAGATGGCCTGGAACTGCTTCCGCCTCTCAGCTTTATCAGATCTTCTCCCACGCCTGTCTGCAGAGTTACGACTCTCATCAGACACCAGGCCCGGCTAACTTCTTTACCACGCCGCCACCCTTTGCGGATACCAGTTCTCCTCCCCAGGGCTTCGCTCACAACAACAACTCGCAGCAGGTCGCCTTTGCAAACGCGCCTCAGTTCAGCTATGTGTTTGACTCGCCGCCGGAGCAGATGAACAACTATGCTTTTGATCCTAACTTCCCTCCTCCCCAGCCCACATTCCGATCCAATTCTATCTTCCGCAACCCTGCCAGCAACGAGCCCACGGGTCGTAGGTTCTCCTACTTTCCTCCTGACTTCACTCAACCTGGAGAAGCGGCACCAGATGACCCGACGCCGCCGGCAACGACGACCCCAGAGGCGCACATGACATCGCCACCCATGTCCGAGCAGCTTCCCACGCCGCCGGACACCTCACTCACAGGCAACATGGTGACACCGACTCTGAGTACTGCGGTCCTTTCACCTCCAAACAGCATGACCCAGCACACCACTCCTATCATGGCACACACGTCACCCATTCCCATGTCGGCTCACACAAACATGTCTCCTCCACAGAAACCGGCACCTCCTCAGACCGGCCCGACCTTTTCTGTACCACCAAACACCCAGGGCATCCCTGCCCAGCGGCCTCTGCCAGCTCCCGACACCATCGGCGACTGGTTTTCACCACCTCCACCCCTGATTTCACCCTTTTCCTTCAGCAACAATATGAGTGGCAGCTTCTTCAATGATGGCATGGCCGCGGTACCTGGGAACTACGATATGACAGGTGCCGGCCTTGGCTTGCAGAACTTGAATGTCACTTCCGCTGTTGGTCCCCAACCCGAATACAATTGGAACCGTCAGGGTAGTTTGACCCAATCTCAGCAACTCGAGCTCATGAATGTGCTTGAAACAGAAGGAATGACTGATATTGACGCCTTCCTTGCTGGGTCCGCGGTTCCCAATGCGCGATGGTTCTGAGGCCATGTTCATAAAACGCACTCATGTTGCGTGAGGAAACCGGGATAGACAATTTGCATATTTTAGGTCTTCATTGTTTAGTGGAGGCTTCAACGCCTCGAAAAGCTGGACGAGGCGTTATGAGATGGGCATGGAACTATGAGATTATGTTGGCATAGAAAACTGGACTTGGTGATGACCTGAGCACAATAGACTTTCCCCGCGTATATCACCTTTTATGAATAGCTGTCCATTATACAGAGCGTATATTGAAGTCATGAATCATGTCAATTCTAATCGTGAATCCAGAGCATATCTTCTGCCTATCGAAGAGCGCCTCAATCTCACGCCGAGCCGGGTTGCTTTTCGTCCCCGAAACAGAAAGCTCGCCATTGGTTTTTCCCTTTGATATGAG
>JALNIO010000339.1:0-13415 GCA_023509875.1 Rugonectria rugulosa
AAAAAAAACGACAAGAAAAAGCAGAAGACATCGTTGAACCACTATCAATGGCCAGTTTCCTCCGTATCTTGAAAGGGTAGGCTACGAGAAGCAGTAACATGTGTCCGAACGAATGAAAATAATTCACACGCTACCTCTCTCACCGTCACTATTACCACTTGGGTTTAAATGTACATGATGATAGGGGAAATGGCAACATCGTTGGAACCTGTGGTATCCTACTCTTCCTACTCCTACACAACAAAATATCCAAGCGGCGGATGGAGATGATCTAACCGGCATGGGCCACAATCTCATTGATGATATCGCCCTTGCCTTCATCATAGTATGAGCAAATCTGTGACGGAAGCGGGATCTCCTTGTAATCCTCGTCGGGTCCCGAAATAACGTTGAGGTTGATGCCAGAAGACTTGCTTGTGAAGATCTTCGCAGCAGCGCTCTCTTTGCTGAAATAGATCTGCCCGCCATCAACCTGGTCCAACATGACGGTTGGAATAGTACCCATGACTTGCAAAGCAAAGTTTTGTGCCTTGACAACGTCGACAGTCGAGACCAGAGTGTCAACGACCAAGGACAGTCGAGTCGAGTTCTCAACTGTCACTTGGTTGGCCTTGCCCTTGACGATAATGGTCGTATTGTTACATCGGCTAATAAGAATTGAATGGCTGAGTGCCACCTCGATCTCTATAGGTTGAGGCTCCTTTTCGTAGTTTTCCTAATTCGCATGTTAGCAAGACAGTTCTGGAATGTCAAGCAACGGGCCAACTCACAATCGTCCACTTGTTGCCCTCAAGCTCCTTCTTCGGTGGCTTCTTAACACGCATGCTCTCGGGCTTGGGTTTCTTGCCTGGGGCAGGACTCTTTCCACGGACTGAGCTCTCACGGTCGGAGACGGTTGAGCCCGCACGGAGGGTAGGATTCTTGTGTGTCATCTCGGACTTGTCAACTTTTCGCAGGCCCTTGGTAACAGCCTCGCCTTTGTTGAGTTCGGAGAAGACGGCATCGAAGCCGCCTGTTGGAGCAGCAGGGGCGGGCTCAGCCTTGATCTCGAACACGGGCGGAGGACCCGGGGGTGGTGGAGGAGGAGGAGGGGGCGCGCCTCCAGCTGGAGGAGCGGGAGCAGCTGGCGGGCTTGGGGCAGAGGAGACTGATTTCAAGACTTCCTGGGCGGAATCGCCCTGAGGGTTCCAAGGGATACCGTTCGGGAAGTACTGCTTGACATAGTCGGCAAGATCGCGGAAAAGTTGGTAAAATGCTTGAACCCATTCAACCTGCTTGGCGTCCCTGTGAAGTTCTGTCAGTGAAAGGTGACTAATACGGGCAGGATAAGGAGATGAACTTGTCTTTCTGTTCCTTGAGAACTCTGTTGCCAAAGAACTGGGCGGATCCGAGGCACTCCTCCACTTGCTTATAAGGGCGGTTCTCAACGGTGACCCAGGCTAAGACCATGATGCCATCGGCGACGGTGCTAAGCTGTGTATACATTGGGTCGGGGCGATTCTGGTCCTTCAGCTCGGTAACAGCCATGAGCGCATCATTGATGGGCTTGATGAGATCCTGATATACAGACACGTCGGGGCCAGAGATATCTGGCTTCTTAGCCTTAGTCGAGATCAGCAAGAACTTGCGCTGCTCCTGCAAGCCCTTGCGAACGAGCGCTGCCTAATTAACGGGTGCGTTAGATGTTGGAGACACAAGACGACGGACGATCCGGTATCTCGCCGAATGTCAGAAGGGTATACGAACCTGCTGGGCAACAAGACCGCCCAATGTGTTGCTCAGTTTCACATACTTGTCGACGGAAGAATCGAGGAAAGCATCAAACTCTTCAATCGACTCCGGGAGGGGATCGGCGGCAGGCTTGGGCGGCGCAGAGGGCGTCAGGACGGCAGAGGGAGCGGGAGTAGATGCGACAGGAGGGTTCAGAGCGGGCGCATCGTTTGGGATGTCAGTGGACGAGGCAATATCTTCCAAGCGAGACGTTGCAGCTTCGAGACTTGAGGCGGGAGCTGTTAGCAAGGTCCAAATGGCAAGGCTGTGGAAGCTATCGAAGAGCCAGGGGCAGCAACAGCAATAGCAATAGCAATAACAATAGCAACAGCAACAGCAACATACCGTTTGATAAGCGTTGTCAAATTGTGCATGTGGCTCGAGGCAGCCATGGTCAACGTATTATACTGTCCAAACTATATGTAGCTGCTGGTGATTGCGAGGCAAGCGGTTCGAGTCGGGTCGGAGATGGTTCGATGCGGGAATGGGAGTGTTCTTCGCAAGGGGCTCGAGTTCGTGTTGACAGTGGAAAGGAGCGGCTGACGGGGCTACGGCTTTAGGCAGTGAAATAGCACTGGCGTAATGTACAGCAGGATTGGCACGTGGAAAGGCCACGGCGATGCAATATGAAATACTTTTCGAGGGCGTATACAGATTAGAGTACGGGTACCGAGTAGAGAAAGTGATGGATGAGAAGGAAGCGAAGTTGGCAGATGTCGATGGACGGATTTGGAGGCTCCCCGGGTACCTGCGTACCTGTGTACCTGGGTACTGCTATAATTGATGCCAGGATAGAGGTCAGGGTAGCTCCTTTCGTTGAAGCCACCTTGAGGTACTGGGTAAGTAGGTACGGGGTAGGTACGTGAATATACGTGCTCCACAATCCGCACCTAGCAGGTACCTGGGCACCTGGTGGATGCTCCCGGATCCGGGTAACAGCTGCCCTAACTCATTGTCCAAGGTCCAAGTGCTTGAACGTCAAGCACGTAGGTACTTTAGCGTTTGCGCCTGCCTCGGAGCTCCTGGACACCAGACGCACCTAGACGCCGCCGACATGTGGCAGCAGCGCGGGACCGAGTTGCCAAGCCATTTGCATGCCCAGTAATTGGCACGCCTTACCCTATAGCCAAAGGTGGATGAGTGATCCAGACTATTTTCGGGGCTTGAAGATGGACTAAATGTCATTCTTGTATGAATTGGACTTGGCTGATGGTTGTGTTTTTACCTCAAGGAAGAAGTCATGTTACCACACAATCTGCACACACCAGACACCAGACACATACCAGGCAAACACGTGGCTCCGGGCGGATTCATCTTCGACCGTCTCTTTCTTGGTCGAGACAGAACAGAAAGTTGGGCCGATGGCACCATGATACGACGGTAAAAGTACTCAACGATATGCCACCAAGCCAAGCCAGGAAAAGCTGCAAGGACTCGGCATTATGACTGACACTAAATGTCCTTTTGCCTTTGCCTTTTGCGAGGATCAATAGAACCCTGAGGAGGCTAGGTGGTCACTATTAGTGCTAAAATACCACGATATAGGTGGATATCTTCAGTGCAAGTACCTTGCATTCGATAAGCCCACCTGGTCGGATCTTCATGCAGCTGTCCGTCCCACTCAACCTCAGCCCAACTTCAGACACCGCCTAAATTGCGTTGGTTAGCAAGCAGTGAAAAGTGAGAGGACGACGACGACAACAACATCAACATCAACACTAACAACAACAGAAATTTCGCCGTCTCCTTCATCAGCAACCGGGACAAGCGCCACCCATCACGAAGACCTCACAGCGCCATCCATCCAATCCTCTCGACCCAAACCGGGGGGTGAATGAATGTGCAGTAGTACTCTCTGTACTCTGTACTCCGTACCTCGGGTCCAAATCCAGTCAGGTCCAGGTCCAGGTCCAGGTCCAGGTCCCGGTCCAGGGGTACGTACAAGTGCCGTGAGCCTCAACATCTTTTGCATCAAAACTCCCAGCCGCCGTCGCGTTTCCATCTCTCTCCTGTTCAGCCCACTGCTCACTTGATTCCGCGTGCCACCCTGTTCGCGCCATCGTCATGGAGGAAAGTGAAGCCACTGTTCCCAACCCAGAGCAGCATGAGACCCAGCATGAACAAGTAAACCACGAAGCTCGTCCAGAAGACCAGACCCAGAACCAGAACCATGACGATGAAAACGAGCAGCAGCTCCAAGATGGAGAGTCTCAGCCGCGCACAAAACGTACATTTGAGCTCGTTTCACGAGCCCCTCACGTACCCATCGATTTTGTAACCATGGGCATGTTCATCATTGGTACGTGAATTGTTCGTTCCCTGCCGTTACATACACATAGAACGGCACTGGCCACCTACATGTATACACATGTGCACGTCGGTCCTGAGTATGGACATGGTATTGATCAAACCCGCAGACGACATCGACTTTATTCCACCAACCCCCCCAGTCAAAAACATCCTTGGCGGTGCTGGCACCTACTCGGCTCTGGGCGCCCGCCTCTTCTCTCCGCCACCCATCTCTTCATCCGTCGGCTGGATCGTCGATCAAGGATCTGACTTTCCGCCTTCTCTGTCTACTCTCATCGACAGCTGGTCAACCTCAGCACTCTTCCGTCACGACGGCCTTCGTCTCACCACCCGTGGCTGGAACGGTTACCAAGGCGCCACCGAGAAACGTGCCTTCAAGTATCTCACACCCAAGAAACGACTGACAGCCGAGGATCTCACTCCAACCTTGCTTCAGTCACGTTCATTTCACCTCATTTGCTCCCCGACCCGCTGCCGGGATCTTGTCACCCAGATTACCAAGTTCCGCAAGAAGGTCGTGCCTCCGGAGAGCTACACAAAGCCAATCTTCATCTGGGAACCAGTCCCTGACCTGTGCACGCCCGATGAACTGCTGAACTGCACCAATACCCTGCCTCTCGTCGATATCTGCAGTCCCAACCACACTGAGCTGGCAGGCTTCATGGGCGACGACGGCGTCGACGCTGAGACGGGCGAAATCTCCACCCTTGCCGTCGAGCGTGCTTGTGAGCAGCTGCTTGCCAGCATGCCCCTCCAGTCCTTTACCCTTGTCGTTCGCGCCGGTGAGAAGGGCTGCTACGTGGCAAAGAACGGGGGCAGGAAGCGCCAGGGCGATTCCACTTCTACAACCAAGCGTCGCAAAAAGGACTACATTCGAGGCGGTCTTCAACCCGACACGGACATGGAGGCGCTCTTTGCCGGCCTGCTCCAGGACGCTGACGGTCTCGTTGCTCGCGAGGAGATCGAGGTAGATCCCGGCATCGAGCGATGGATCCCAGCCTATCACCAAAGCTCTGCCAAAGTCGTCGACCCCACGGGCGGTGGCAACACGTTTCTGGGCGGGCTGGGCGTTGCCCTTGCCCGAGGCGAGAGTGTCGAGGATGCTGCTGCATGGGGCACCATCGCTGCCAGTTTTGCCATTGAGCAAGTCGGCGTGCCAGTGCTGGGAAGGGACCGGGATGGTCAGGAAACATGGAACGGCGAGAGCGTCCAGGCTCGCTTGCGTGAGTTTCAACAACGCTTATGAGTACATGTACTATTGTAGAACTAGAGACATAGATGCAAGATGCCCCGTCAAACCCCCGGCAATGGATGCGGGTATACATGAACAAATAATGACAAGCCTGAATAGGTACCAGCAACCCCTCCCAGCGTGAAAAACTTCAAATCCAGTCATCATTCCTTATTTGCATCCGAGTCATGCATGGACGCCCAGTACTCCCAAGCACTACCGTCAGACTGACCCATTCCTCCCCTACGCCGAACGAATTCGCATCATTATCTTTGTCCATTTAGATCTTGTACACGAGCTCTCCATCCGTGAACCTATGTGAGTGGTTAGCAATGAAACACGACAGCACCCTCGAGTCGTCACTTACATGATTTGGTTAGCTTCCTCCATCTTCTTGAGAGCCTTTGTAGCTTCGGGCTTTCCAAAAGCGCCACCGTTGCGGTTTCCAATCTTTTGGTTAACAGACTGAATAACAGCGTCAAGACCAGCAGCATCGTCTTCAAATAGGTCAGTGTTGAGAAGCTGGCCAAGAGCAGTCCTGAAGGTCGTGAGACGCTCTGTAGTGATGGGGGTGTCATCGATGGCCAGGCCAGCAGTGCCACTGGCGAGTTCGTCTTCCTGGGACTCGCCGGCGGTCTGGGTGGGCAGCTCGGAAGAAGGAATGGACGACGCGAACGAGTCCTGGGTTTGAGACGACCTCAGCCCTGACCTGGCGGACCTTCCGGACCGGCGCGGCGTAGGTTGTGTCTCAAGTTCCCCTTCATCTTCATCCTCATCCTCCACCGTCGGGTCGGCAGCGTTACTGCTACCACGAGTCGAGCGTGTTGTGCCAGCCTGTAGACGAGCGCTGGACCTTGTTCCTCGAGACGACGATCCATTAGTTTGGGGAGCCTGACTGGTTCCGTCTCCATCCTCTTCATCGTCATTGTCGGAATCCTCATCGCTCGACGAGGCAAAGTCCACCTGTGCCGTTTTTCTGCGCTTCTTTCGGGACGCATCCTCAACAACCTCCTTGAACAAGGCAAATCTGAGAATACCCTCGGCTGCGATAGCATCACGCTCCTCTACCCTGCTGGAGAGCCGGGACTTCGCATGTGCAGTTGCGAGACGGATGATGGTCTCCAGAGTACGCACAGTCAAGGGGCTTGTGCGTCGTTGGTTTCCCTCCATCTCATCGTTACGTAGACCGACATATATTTCGGCGATTCGGTCGGATGCCTCCTGTGTCAGCACAGGCTTGATGCGCATCTTTGCGTATTGTATGTATTTCTTCATGAAGGGAATGCTGAGAATCTCGGGTTTCTTGTTTGCTCCTCGTCCAGAAGTGACCGTGACACCTGAATGTAGCATTGCATCGTACTTCTCGTACACCTCGGTGGGACCTTGGGAGTCGGCTTGGCTGTTAATAGCGACTCCCAAGGACTGCGCCCCCTGCTCTCTGACTGGAGCGCCCTCCTCAGTTCCGGGTTGGCGGTATCTGTGCATGCGTAGAACGTGCTCGGAGACGTGGCGGTCTCGTGTATCTTCGATGTCATCAGTCACGACGAATAACAAATCGAAACGTGACAGGAGTGAGTCTGGAAGTGCAATGTTCTTGTGGGGGTCCTTATGGGGATCGTACTGGCCAAAGATTGGGTTGGCTGCGGCAACGACACTGCATCGAGCGTTTAGAGACGTGTGTATTCCTGCCTTGGCAATGGTGACTGTCTGCTGCTCCATGACTTCGTGGATAGCAACTCTGTCCACATCGGACATCTTGTCGAACTCGTCGATACATACGACACCCCGATCAGCCATGACCATGGCACCAGCCTCGAGACGTCTCTCTCCAGTCTCTTTATCGGACGTGACAGCGGCTGTTAGACCCACGCCGGACGATCCTCGACCTGTCGTTGCAATCGCGAGCGGTGCCGTATTGAGCACGAAGCGCAGCAGTTGTGATTTAGCAGTTGAAGGATCACCAACCATCAGAATGTTGATATCTCCACGCAAGTGCGTGCCGTTCTCCAGATTCTTCTCCATGCCGCCAAGAAGCATGAGCAGAATTGCCTTCTTAACATAGGCATGGCCATAAATGCTTGGTGCTAAGGATTGCGACAACAAGTCGAGCAAGTTCTTCTTCTTGGCCACTTTGTTGATATTGCGGATGTCAGTGTCAGTTATGACTGCTGTTGCGATACCGCCGCCTGATTTAGATGAGAGAAGGACGACATTATTTGCCAGAATCAGTGTCTTGAATAAGGCGCTGTTGTGATTTGTGTTTCTGTTGCCCAGAGTACGAAATATACCCACAATCTGCACCCTGTCACCTGGTTTCACCCGATCAACAAGATCATCATCGAGTATTACGTCGACGCCGCGTGGAAGCTGGCCAGCAGGGGCACGCTCCGGCATTTCCTGGATAGATATGGTTTGGTGATCTCGATAGGTGCAAAACCCGTACTCAGTAATCAGAGGGTTGCCGTCGTCATCTTCTCGGGGGTAGACGCTTGATGTTGTAACGCCGTTCGTCATTGTCTGGTCCTGATATACGCGGAAGTGAAATTTGTCCTTCGTTTCATTATAGTGTACGCTCTTGACGACCTTGGGCCGAATGAGCGAGCAACGAGTAACGATTCCTTCGATGGAGACCATGTAGTTTAGAAGATGGGACGACAATGTACGAGGGTTGCACGCATTGAGACCGAAGCTTCCAGCCCAAGCACAGTAGTAGATGGTGTCGGCGGCTGTCTGGTCGGGGCGAGCTGAAGGAATGGTTTCGACAATCTTCTTTAAGGCTTGATCAAAAGCTAAGGTGTAGTCGAATGGTTCCTGAAGCAGACCCTGTGCGAGTTCGGAATTGTGGCTGCGCACATGATCAAGACTGACAACTAGGCGTCGTTCGTTCTTCTGAAGCATCAAAATGATGTCTGGTCTGTAACTTCGCTGCTCAGCGCTCTCTGGCATTGTGTGTTAGGCGAAAGGACTGCACTTCAAAAGGAGGGAGGGGCCTTACCTGGATCCAAGAATTCTTGCGCCTGGCGAATGCGATCGCGGACGCCATCGTCATTGAGCATATATGAATCCATGTTGCCACGGAGTACTTGTAGCCTTGTGCCTCTCAACAAGAGTGTTGGATAAGAGAAGCGAGGAGCGGGGGGGTTATGATGTTGATGATGGTCAACCCTTCGTTGGCTGGCCTCAAGCTCAGGAAATTAAGAGGGGTCGCGTCCTTTAGGGAGACGCGTTTCTTTCGCGTAAAGTGGTTGTGGCTGGAACGTACGTGGGGCACAGTGGCTAATGCGAGTGGAGAGCTCTGAGCTTCTGCGGCTGGGGACACTGCAAGCTTGATGTAACATGTACATGTACTCCTAAGACTCCATGCTTTCTGCAACTTGACAAGACTCCATGTGGGACTGGCTGGAGCTTGCTGAGCTTCCATCTCCCTTAACAGGACAAGAGGCGTTGAGCTGGCGAGAAGTGCCCAGCTACATCTTCGTTATTTTGCACTCATCTTGATTCGTTCCCGTCCTTTCGCGTTCTGAGCCATGGCTGTAGGCCTCGCTACTTCTGGCCACACCACGCTGGACGAGGAGGCTCGAGCTGAGGTTGACGTTCTTAACTCGCGCCTGGAGAAGACGACGCAGTTGACCAAGAAGATCCAGTCGTGTCTTGGGCGACTCGACGCCACTGGTAAGAGCGTCCGCGATGTTACGAGCCCGTTGAATGGAGAGACTCGGAGACTGCAGACCCTCGGGAACAGTACGTGATGCGCCCTCATCCCTGCGCTATCAAGTCAGTCTAACTCAAATCAAATGACAGATATCGACGCCGTTCTCGCAGCCATCGACCGCCTACGTCAACCCGCCGACAGTAAAAATGACGAAGAGCAGATTATACGGGTCGGGCCTGACAAGGCTGGACTTCCCAATTACTTGGCGTCAATCAAACGGCTGAATAAGGCCTTGACGGATATGCAAGCATCAAACTTGCGCGCCAATCAGCAGACTATGGGTGATCTTGCCCGTCTGATCAAGTCGGGAAATACCCAGTTGGAGAATCATTTCGACAAACTTCTACGCGCCGAGACACCTCGTTCAATCGAACCTCTCCACTATGTCACGAAGGACAAACCCTTTCCGGTTCTTTCGCAGGATAAAATCGCACGCCTAGGCCTTGTTTACTCCTACGTGGCTCAACAGGGTGGCCAGGACTCACCAGCGGCACACATCTACGCCGAAG
Source organism: Rugonectria rugulosa (assembly GCA_023509875.1). NCBI lineage: Eukaryota > Fungi > Ascomycota > Sordariomycetes > Hypocreales > Nectriaceae > Rugonectria > Rugonectria rugulosa. The sequence continues at coordinate 9,533 of JALNIO010000339.1, forward strand.
TGCGTGGGCCATATCTGTCTGCCTCATTGGCCAATCTGGCAGCAGCCAGTGTCAACACTGCGAAGAAGAAGAACCCGGATGCCATCTATCGAGCTGGGACGAACGGTATCGGGACATATGCGCAAGCCATGGAGGGCCTCTTCCTCGCCGAATATGACAACGTCTGCAGCATATTCACCCGCGAAGATTGGGGTGTCGTATTCCAGTCAACGTGCCAGGCGGCTCTGGCTGAGTTGGCGCGTACTCTACGCGAACTGAATGCCCATATCAAATCCCATCTACACACGGACTGCTATCTGGCTTACGAAGTGACGGAGATTATGTCTTCATTGTCTGGCAAGTTGGATACGCGTACTGGTGAACTCAAAGGTGCATTAGCAGCTGCCTTGAAACCGGTTCGTGAAACGGCCAAGTCGTCGCTGTCTGAGCTGCTTGATGAAACGAGGCGAAAGACGGGTGCTCTACAAGCTTTGCCTCCGGATGGCGCCCCCATCCCAATTACATCAGAGACGATGCAAAGGCTGCAGGCCATGACGGGGTTCCTGCGTCCAATTTCAAGCATCATGGTTTCTCTGGGTGATGGGGGCTGGAAATCAAGCGCGGCAGCTGGCCGCTCAACAGACGCCATCCCCAGCCTTGCCTCGTTTGACATTGGAGCAGATGGTCGGGACATTTTTGCACATTATTGCACCGATACTATTGATGTACTCCTTTCGTCCCTGGACCAAAAATCACGGCTTCTCCTCAAGACGAAGGCTGTCGCCGGAGTCTTTATGGCCAATAGTGTCGTCATTATCGAGCGGATGGTGCGGGATTCCGACCTGGCATCTCTTCTCGAATCAAGGCTCGAGGTTCTCGACCAGTGGCGAAAGAAGTCTACCGCAGCATACACGGATGTATGCCGAGATCTTTCCGTATACCTCTTTGACACAATCCACACGAACCGGTCTCATCGCCCCACGTCTGGTCAAGCGGATTCTGCGTCTGTCATTAAGGGTTTGGGCAGCAAGGATAAAGACAAGATCAAGGAGAAGTTTACGCAGTTCAACAACGGTTTCGACGACATGGTCTCCAGACACAAGTCGTACAGCATGGAGCGCGAGGTTCGCAAGATGTTTGGGGAAGACATACGACAAAAGCTTCAGCCGCTGTATGATCGCTTCTGGGACCGATATCATGAGATCGACAAGGGCAAGGGCAAGTACGTCAAGTATGATAAGTCTTCCATCGCGGCTGTCTTCATGAGCCTGGCCTCATGATTCGGCGCAGCTTGACGAGACCTGCAAGACTCGGAGATGTCGGGCAGTCGTGTGATGGACAGCGAATGATTGCGCGGCACCAATCTCCATGACGACTCCAGGCACGTGCTGCTGTCAACGGGCCAGCAGCGGGTGACAGATCTCGTTCATGTTTGAGTTTTGCCGTGCTTGGGCAATCATAGTCACTGCAGCACGACATGATGGAATGAAGAATTCTCTCATGGGAATTTTAATTGATGTTACATCTCTGAGCATGGTATCCATCTGCTCTACCCTGCCCTTCCACCCAGCGCCCTCCCCCTCCATACCGGAGCCTCGGTGAGACTCTTGACTCCTCCTGATGAAAATGGTGCGATGGCGGCTACAATGGTGACAGTGATGAATGGACGACGGCGAAGATGATCTGACAACCTGGACGACAAAGAGCTACGAGGATGTTGACGGGGGGTGTTGACGGGGACATGACTGACGACGAAATATGCGACACGACGAACCAGCATCAAGTCGGATAGGTTTCTTGTCGTATTTCTCTTTTTTTTTTCATCTTCTTTTCTTTTCTCTTTTTTTTTCTTTCTTTTTTATCTTCCTCTTTCCTGTTTTGGGGGGGCCAGTTGATCGACCGAGGTAAAATGCCAAGTCAGGGTGACGAGAGACTGGATCCTTGACTTGGTGGCCGTCTCTTATCTCGGGGACGGCGGACAGGACTGACGGTGGGTTTCATCGGTTCATGTCGGACACTTGGGGCAAGTTCCGCAGTAGTCGTGCGTGCCCAGGTCGCTGGCCTTACAACAGCTGGTACAACAGCCGTCGACGACTATCAGATCCTGAGCCTCGAGAATTGCCATTGCCGGGAAGAGGTTGATGGTTGAGATGAAGAATGAAGGTGAAGGCGATGAAACAAGACTTGCTTAGAGCGAGGATTAGAGGAGCCGCGAGCTTGGTGGGTGAGTTGGCTTTGAGTGCGACTACAAAGAAGAGCACACGAGGGAAAGAAGGTGTCTAAACTGGAAGTGGAAGAGTGGCGCCCTGGGGAAGTTTGGGCGTCGGATCCAGACAAGATTTATAGTCGAGGGGCATTGGCATTGCCCAGGCCAGAAAAAAAAATTGCTTTCTATCGGCCACGAGACTGACACGACGGTCTCCCCCCAAGGTACGAAGTACGTACATGGATGGGCAGTATTCGTACTGTAATCATTCTCAGCCAGGCGAGTGGGGCCGAGGATAGTGAGGTTGTCATTTGAGGGAGGATACGATATATCGCAAAAGGGCAGGTACTGTACGGGCCTTGGGCAACGGTTACAGTACCTAGGTTGGTACAGTGCGTACGATATGACAGCTACCTAGGTGCGGAAGTTTCGTCTAGTTTCTACCTACCTATGAATAGAGAGACGCGATGGATGGGATGGGATGGGTGGATGGTTGCATAGGACGGTACCGTACTGTGTGTATAGACAGTACGAAGGCCAGTACGTACAGTGCAAAGGCTGCGTTGGCGGGAAAGTGGAAGCTGTGCCAGACGCGGGATGCGGGATGCTGGATGTTGAATGTTGGAATTGTGGCTATGACAAGGACTAACAGATACAAAAGCACGGATGAAACATGAAACCAGACCTGGCACCTCGTGCCTTGCGCCTTGCCCATCTGCCATCAGCCAGTCCCGCCCCCATTCAGAGGCACCTATCCACGCCCTCCCACGTCGTGACCAACTACATGTACACCGAATACAGCTTGCCCAGGTACCTCGGTCGTTGTGCGCGGTGTCTAGGTACCTACGTAGTAGATGCTATAGGTAGCCAGGTAGGTACCTAGGTAGCAATATGCTCCCCTGCAACTGACATGACTTACAGGCATCCGAGTCTTCGCTGGCGTGGTCATTTTGTCGTCATCGTTATCATGCATATGCATGGAGTTGCCCCTCGGAAGTTTTTCAGCTTTACCAACACGTCGGGAAGCCTCAGTGACTTGGCGCAGGCATTCGCCCAATTGACCTGAAGGCTGCTGTCATCTGTCATCAACCCTGAACCCGGCTATCCAATGATTTCATACTGGCATTCTACGATGTATGTATGCAATAGCATTGCCTCTCCTCCTCACTAGAATGCAACATTGCGTATGCCCAACGCAGCACACCCAACTAACCAGATGCCCATGTATGTACGGTACAAGTATGCGAGTTGGATGGTCTGCCGTAATGAGTTACTCTGTATGTGACACTTGGGCACCGAAACACGGCTAATCAACCTCAATTAATATGTGGCTCCCCTTCACAATGTGGAAGCCTCCCACTGGATCAATGGATCAATGCCGGTCCAACTTTGCCCGGCTTCCCTGCCGACGTCAATACCCAACTGGCCGGATGCGTCACATGTCGTTGATACTACGTGCCCCTCCATGGAGGGCTCCAACTGAGCTCGTCCCCTGTTCCATGTCCCGTCTCGACAAGGAACTTACGTAGTCACTCTTTTTTCCCTCCTTCGACCGAGGGCTATACGAAAGTACATGCAATTAATTAATGCTGCGCACCAGTAACCAGGTCGGACCACACGCCAAGTCTTTTGATTCGCTCCAAAGGGTTAAGCCGGTTAATCACGCGCATTTCACCTGCATGCTCGTATCTTGAGGTA
>JALNIO010000035.1:0-19203 GCA_023509875.1 Rugonectria rugulosa
CCCCCCCCCATTCTAGCCACACTTCAGCCACGTTTCCACCGCACAAGCCGCAACACCAGCTGAAAGCTGGCGTCCAACTGTCCTCATCATCATCATCGAGATTCAAACTAACCCCGTCGAAACCCACGACCGGCATCGCTCCTTTCCCCGTTTTCTTTTTCTCTTCAATTCCCTCGTTGACTCGTACAAAAAACAGCTCTTGTCTTCCTTTTCCTCGCAAATGTCAAACTACTACGGCGCCCAGCCCGGCTACGGCGCCGCCCCCGGCGGGCCCTCCAACGCCGCGAACCTCCAGTTCTACCCGTCCTCCTACGACACCCGCGGCGTCTCGGGCGCCCAGACGCCCCAGCAGGCGTCCTACTACGGCGGCGGCCACCAGCCGGGCTACGGCGCGGGCGCGGGCGCGCAGGGCTTCGGCGCGCCGCCCGCCGGCTTCGCGGGGCCTGGGGGGGTGTCGGGGCGCATGGGCGAGCAGGGAGGGCTGCGGACGGGGTGGCTGGCTGCCTTCTCGACCGAGGGGTACGACGGGGAGCCGCCGCTGATGGAGGAGCTGGGGGTGAATTTTGGACATATCCAGTCAAAGGTATGTGGTTGAGCTTTCTGCCCAGGTTTGGCTTGGGGATGGTGGTTTGGGTTGAACTGACTGCGATAGACTCTTGCGGTGTTGAATCCCTTCCAGCGCATTGATCAACACCTCATGGACGACAGCGACTTGGCCGGTCCCATCATATTCTTTCTCGCTGTAAGTCGTCATACCATATTGTCCTCGAAAGTCGCAAACTAAACCTCCAATCCCCCAGTTCGGCTTCTTCCTCCTCTTCTCGGGCAAAGTCCACTTCGGCTACATCTACGGCCTCGCCCTCCTGGGCTCTACATCTCTACATGTCATCCTCTCCCTCATGTCGCCTTCCGACGCATCGCCCTCGGCCCAAACCCCCGCCTACCCGCAATACAGTGAACCCCAACCGCCTCCCCCCCAGGCCCAGCAAGGCGGCCACTTCTCCGCGACCCTGACCTTCCCCCGTTCCGCCTCCGTCCTCGGCTACTGCCTTCTGCCCCTCGTTGCCACCAGCCTCATCGGAATCGTCGTCCGCATGGACACGCCCTTTGGCATCGTCCTCACCGTCGCCGCCATAATGTGGTGCACGTACAGCGCCAGCGGCATGTTCTGCGTCGTCGGTCGCATGAAGGGCATGCGGGGACTCGTCGCGTACCCTCTGGCGCTCTTCTACGTCGGGTTCGGCATCATGAGCATCTTCAGCAGTCGTGGTAGTGGATCGCTGGCTAACGCTGCTGCTCGAATGAACGGCTGAAGAAACATCCTCAAACACGCACAAATATTCTTATCGGGGACGATATATTTCTATAGTTGGGGGGAGGGGGGGCAATCGTCGCTATCATTTACCACTGCGCCGAGTATCATACATTACTTCATGTCAGAGTAGAGCAACGGGGTATTCTCTTTGAACGGCGTTTAGACAAACTGTATCAGATGTGGCAGGGAATACAATCGGAGGATGGGCAAGGACATCACTTTGTTCCTTTGTATTAGATAATCTCGAGAGTAACGACCCAAAAATCATGAATTATTTATACACCTCGGACGGCCAACGTGCTGAAACGTCAGAAGTAGCTTCAAATATGCGACCTCTATATAACAACTAACAAAGACAGGAGGAAAAAAAGACGAAATGCGCGACTCCAGTGCTCTCGGTCCCTCCTTTCACACCTTAAAGGACCTCCCAAACCGTGACCCCTCGACCCAAATTTTGTTGTCATGGCCCTATAGTACAAGAGAAGAAAGAATTTTGCTCAAAATGCCATGGAAAGTGCCGCCGTCCAGATGCCAAGGAAAGCGGTGTCATTAAAGAGGCACCAGTGTTCGGTCAAATACGACCAGAGGTGCGGCTGTAAGAAGCCGCGTCTATACCGTAAAAGGTGGCGTGATTCTCCGACTACAGAGGCCGTTACGTTGTGACTGTCGGTTTCAAGTCTCATGAATATCGAATCATGCTGGCTTGCTCGACTCCATCACTTCTTGGAGGTGTTATTCTCCTTGTCATCGTGAGCATGGACACCATTCACCTCGACCCCGTTCGTGGCAGGGACGTCATCGGAGGCACCCAACAGGACAGAGTACTGTCCACCAGCACCAGCGCTGATGATCTTCTTGTCCCGGATGGCTGTGTTGTCAATCTGGGTAGGGGTATGAATGTCATCCAGAGTGCCCTGGCCGGTTTGGTAATTGCTCGAGAAACCCCAGGAGTAGACCTTGCCTTCGGAGGTGATGGCGAAACTGTTGTCGGTACCAGCAGCAACGGAGACTGTCTTTTGCACGCCTATGCTATTGTTAGAGTCTGAAAGGGCAAGGTTTGAGAAGCTAAGGGACGGACCAGGCTGAGCGGTAGGCTTGACTAAGATGCGAGGCTTGCCACGTTCATCGTAAATGACATTATCCTCGCTGAAGCTATCGAGCTCGAAGCCAACTTGGTAACCATCGACGCGACCCCAGGTAAGCAGCTGGCCCTCATCGGAGCAAGCCAGAGAATGGTGCTCACCACCGTCAATGTCGGTGATCTTGTAGTCCTCGAGAGAGCTAATCTTGGTAGGGCGGAGAATGACAGCATCATCCTCGCCAGCGTTAGACTCAATACCAATCTCACCAAAGTTGTTCAGGCCCCAACCCCAAACGCGGCCACTGTGGTCAAGGGCAAAACTGTGGTAAGAACCACAGGCAATCTTGACGACCTTGCCTCGGGGCAAACCAACACCCTGTGGAACGAGGGAAGACATCTTGTTGCGCTCAATGATACGACGAGCGAGCTGGTTTTGTTGACCGCAGCCCCAGGCGACAACATTGCCCTTGTGGTCGAGAGCGAGGATGTGGTTAGAACCAGCGGCCAAAGTCTTGATGTTTTTGAGGTCGGGGAGAACGGTGGGCGTTGCCTGGACCTTGACGTGCTCTGAGAAGCCGAGAATGCCATCGCTGGAACGGAATGTACCCCAGCCGTAGACACGGCCATCCTCTGTCAGGGCAAAGCTGGCACTGTCGCTAGCGACGACCTGGACGAACTTGGTGCCAGGAGCAAAGTGCTCTTCGGAGACAGCCTTGGGAGTGCTCTCCATGGGGTTGATGCCGGTGTCATCTTCATCTTCGGAATCGGAGTCTTCGCTCTTGTCCATGTCTCGAAGACCACCATCCCAAGTGGTGTCTCTGCCGAGGGCTCCCTGGTCATTGACGCCCCAAGTCAAGATCTTGTTGTCGTGGGTAAGAGCGACGGCGTGCATGCCACCGCACGAAATTTGGACGACACCAACTTTGGAAGCAGAGAGGTTATCATTGAGACGAGGGCGCTTCACATCGATGGGCTTCTTCTTGTTGACCTTTTTGCTTCCGAGACCAAGCTCACCAGAGGTGCCTTCACCGAAAACGTAAACGTCGAGGATCTGAGTGGGGGCGCTATTGATCTTCTTGCCAATCCCAACATGCTTGACCTTGGGTTCTGCCTTCTTCGCGGCGGGCTCGGGAGCCTTCTTGACGGCCTTCTTAACGGGCTCGGGCTCTGGGACAGGAGAAGCCTTCTTGGCGGCCTTCTCCTCAACCTTGGCTTTCTTGGGGGCAGTGGCCTTGGCGCTGGGCTCTCGGACGGCGCGCTTCTTCGTGGGCTTGCTCTCAGGTTCGGTCTTGGACTTCTTCGCCTTGGGGGCTTCTACTTCGTGTTCGTCTTCCGACTCGGAGCTCTCGGCCTTGCGCTTCTTGGACGCGCCATTGGTAGCAGGAGCAGCGACCTTCTTCGCGGGCGCCTTGACAGTAGCCTTCGCGGCGGTCTTTGTGGTCTTCTTGACACTAGAAGTGGAAGTAGACTTCTTGGTGGTGGTGGTAGTGCTGCTCGCCTTGGAGGTGGCAGTTTTGGCTCGAGGGGCCATCGCGTCTGGTAGTTTGGCGGGACAACGCGCAACGGAGAAGGGAGCCTGATATGGAGGTGGGAATCGGGGGAAATCGAGGAGCAGAGATGAAATACTGGAGACGAAAGAATTATTCAGACACGAAAGAGTGTTGTCGAAAGCTTTGATGCGCGAAAAGGAAAGAAGACGACTCAATGCTGATGAAGGGGAAAATGTTGAAAAAAGGTGAGAAAGCAGAAAGCGGAAAGCGGAAAGCTCGCGCTAGCGGTACAGGTAGGGATGAACAGAGGAACGATGCGATGATTTTGGGGGCAAGTGGAGGGTTTTTTTTAGGGTGTGATCTGACCACCACGGACCACTACTGGCCACCACTGGCCACCAGCTGCAGCACAATGGAGCTCAAACGAGCGAACAGCAGCTCGCGTTTGCGGTACCAAGGTACTGCTCACCGCCTTTGAGCTTCGACGAGGTCAGCTCCAAGGGGCAAATAATTTGTCCGGCAGAATTTTTTTTTTCGACCTCGACGGACCTGTCGCAGGCGCGTGCCCGAGAAGCGAAGGTGGTGAGAAGCTGAATGCCTGTGCGCCCTCGCGTATCCAATTCGCCTATCGCAGAGTTGGAACGCGATGGCAGGATTCCAAGAGGTGTCTGGGTTGCTGGGTGCTAGGTTCGTGGTTCCCAGAACTTCGAAATGCTGTGCAAAAATCAGCACGTGCGAAGAAGAATGTTGGTCGTTGTTTGCAATCTCGCGCCCCGTGAGCGTCGGCCGATGACCACTAAGACACGTTTGGTCAAACCTCGTCCCTCTTATCGAAATGACTTGGCTAGCGATGTCCTGAAATTATTTTCAATTCTTTTCTTATTTCACTTTTTGGGTGTCAATCATGATACAATCCCTAATGGGTGCCTTCGCCGCCGTAATGTCCATTTATAAAGCTATTGTCCCAACGCCATTCCGTGACCTCTGATATACCAGCCATTCCGAACAATCATTCGACCCATATAAACACATCATCAATTGTCGTTCATCGCGTGGTAAAGTCAATCTCGTTGGCGGGATTGTATCCACCGTCGGCGGCCTTCTCGCAGGTGCAGGCATCTGTTGTTTGTTGGTTAGTGGGGACGAGTCCTGTCGAGGGCAAGCAAACAGCACATACCTGCAGGTCGAGAACCGCAAGAGCAAGTAGCTCCGGCCACGGACGAATTCTCCGAAGAGGCCCGATCGCAGGTGCACTCACCGGCGGGACGGGCGCGACATGAGCATCGAGGACCGGAGACGGCGTTTTCGTTGGAAGCCTTGGCACAGGTGCAGTGAAGGGCAGACTGCTGGCCACAAGAGCAGGTTGCTTTCTTGGCTGCAAATTGGTTAGCGACTTGGTTATGAGGTGCCCATTGGCGGACGGTGGGGCGTCATGTTCGTACCACAGGCACAATCAGAGGAGCCGGGTTGGCAGCAGGTGGTGGCAGTGACGGTCATGTTGACGGTGTGTTTGTGAAGCTGGTAATGTGGGAAACGAGTAAAGAGTTGGGGTTGAAGTAATTGAGAGCTGGTACTGTGATGAATTGCTTGGCTGCTAGTGATATCATGCTCTCTCTGGTTCTGGGTTCTTCAACTTATTTGTACCTGCTATCAGCCGGGTCCCACATTCCATGAAGCTTCAGTGACAGGTTCGGATCACTAGTAATTACCCGTCGTCTGATTGGCTGAGATTGCATTTGCCACTGAATCAACCAATCACGACTTGCTTATTTCCAACTTTCGCCTTCCACTGCCGCTCACCTCCGTCATTCTCGGCCCAGGCACATGGTTCGTCATGAGTAATCGCATGAGTTTCTTGTCATGATCCGTCAGCCCTTGAATGTTTAGCCGTTTTCTACTAGCCTCGTTTTGCTTTCGATCTGGCATGTCCGTGATTGGCCATGAACCGACGTGTCAATTTGACATTTGCCGGGATCATCAGACTCCCGCTTTCATCTGTCCCTGGTTGCCTGCCAAACACCTCATTGTAGCCCCGCAGGAGGGAAGCAAAGAAAGATGAGACCCGGACCCTCGCTTCCAAAGATATCGAGTTCTAGCGGAGCCGAGTTCCATCGACAGCTTGTTAGTTAACTCATTGCCCAATGCACACACTACTCTACGAGGCATGACCGTAGAAAGAAGTTAGGATTAGCAGAACCATTCCAAGATCAATTTTGGCTGAGCCATATGGGCCTTCAACCGGTGTCCTATCTTAAGCTCATGTCTCAACCATTATTTGTCTTCATTCAAGCAATTGTTTCTTATTTCCCTTGGGAGGCCGGACTTTGACAAGTGCGTTCAATTTTTCCCTACCCTATACTTGAGCGCGAAAATACAACTTCGAGGATCAAATCGCCTACACTTAGATACTTGAACTAAGAAGTTATCTAAGCAAGATGTTGCCTAATTTTTTTACGTCGTTAGTATAGGCCTCATGAATCACGAAACTATTGCATATATTGCATTGGATAATGATGTCGCGTAGGCCAGTCTCTACTAGGGGATGGCGACGATGACTGTTTCACTCTCATAGCTCATTTGGGGTTAGGTGCTTCCAAACCGATACTTGGAAGGAGGCTGAACTCAATAGTTAGGTACTTAACTTCTAAATGATCTTGGTTGGTGTCTTGATACGTAAGATAAGGACCTTGAACTTTGACTGTTTCCATTTTCAAGGTTGATTATCTATGCTAGTTTATGCATAGAGGTGAGGAGAAATTCCTCATTTACTTCTTGTTCTCCCGGGTATGCTGAAACGGAGGATGCAGGGTACAGCTCAAAGTATGGGTTAAAAACGACGCGTGCCACCCCTTTCTAGGGCAAACGGCGCCTATCGAAACGCTTCACTTCATTATAAATTTGAAACAAGGCATTGAGAATATTTAGGGAGAGTAAATTAGATATAGAAGGGGGTTTGAGTACGATTTGTACGAGCAATATACCTGTCATTTGATCAAGAGTCATAACCGTAGGTGCATATCCAGTGCAAGTAATAGCTAAGAGTATCGTCTCAAATTATTCTCATAGCCCCTGCCTTGAAAGTATGCCATGGCGAGCGACCCTGGCGGTGATCTTCATCCTCCATAAAGCGCTAACCCAATGGCACAAATGAACAATAGCTAGTATTTGCCTGTCTATGAGGCTCCTGTGAGAGACTCCTTATTATCGACGCAATGACGCTATCTAAAATATTATCCAGAGCCCATCACCCTATTTGGGAAAGTTTATAAATATACATGAAGTGATATCGCACAAGCTCGAGCCAAACCACCCACCTTACTTGAGGACCTTGGTCTCGGAGCTGGCCTCGCTGACCTCATTATCGTCGGCGTTTGTAAAGACCACCTCCGTGTCGACCTGTTTATGGATTCCACCCCACTGAGGACCGCTTGGATAGCCGCCTTCGACTGAGTCGTCGGTGAGGCGGACGTGCCCGGTGCGGTTGGACGTGATCAGGGTTGCCATCCTGACGTTTGTGACTTCGTCGTGTGTTCTTTGACCACCATATCTCCCCTTCACGCCGTCGTGGTCTCTTGAACCCTTCACGATGTGACTTAGGAGTGCGGCCACGTTCATCTCGATGTATAGCTTGAGGAGGTAGGTAAGTTGATGAAACTGGACGTAACTATGTGTTTATCAGCACCGTAATCTCATGGTTCAATCGAGGATGCTTACACAACACGACTCGGGAGGAAGGTGGCTCCCATAAGAACGCAATCCAGGGTCACGGAGACGAATACCATGACGACGTTGAAGTAGTAGAGTTGGTAGTACTTTGTCAAGCCACAAGCGATCAATCTCGAGCGAACAAGGTGGACAAAGTAGAGGTTGAGAAGAAGATCGACAATCAGGAAAATGCCCTTTTCGGTTCGGTCCCAGACAATGTTGATTTTATCGTATAAAGGGGAAATCTGCAGTCGGGCTGGTACCCAGATGCAGAAGCCGCTCAAGTTGATGAGGCTCACGATTATGGCGACCCCCCATTTGATCTTGTTGATTCTCGACTTGTTGATCAGTAGGAGAGATATTCGGTTGATGATGATCTGTAAGATGAACTGGATCTGCATGCTCCAGAAGACGACTGCGAAAAAGAGAGATCCATGTTAGCTGCGTTTCTATCGCTTGCGAGGCCGGTTGCCGAATGACTAACTGATGAAGAAAAAGACCCAGAAGCTAAGTGTTGCGCATTCATGTTAGCGAAATCCAAGAGTCGAGTCCCAGCTCCTTCGGACTGCCCGCTGGAAGAGAAAACCAACCTTGGCTCGACGATGCCTTTCAGCCAGATGTAGGTGACGAGACCCATACAGTTGCATCCAATCCATTCCAGCCAGCACATGATGATATACGCGGTGAATAGCTTCCCCCTTCTGTACGCTGCAAGACTCTGTTCAAAGGCCTTGGCGGCAGTGAAAACGGCCGAACCCAAGCTGAAGCCGAAGATGACACTGGCAATGTTCATCTCGTTCGACTTTGGAACCTCATTGTCGTACCACGGAGGGATGAGAAAGCCAGTCATATCGCCGGTACAGTGTTGATAAAGAGTGGAAGAAAAAGTTGTGGTCGTCCGCCTGCCTGGGCTGTCGTTGTTGAGATATCGCTTGGAGCAAAGATGAAGTAAAACTCCAAGGAGCAAGCTCATATATATGTAAAGACCGCGATGTTGACTCTCCCCTGATCAGCAAGCCGTCTCAGAATCCTTCCGGATTTGTCCCCGTTGAGAAAAAGGTGAAGGTCTAAGGAACAAGGTGGTACTGACTAGCTAGCAAATTGCCGCTGAGCGAACTATTCCAGAAAGAAGTACAGAGTAATACACAATCTACGTCACGGCCGCTATTTCGAGGCGGCTCGTGAGTCCGGATAGCTAGAACCAACACCTAGCACCTCTGGGGGTTGCAATGCATTGGGCAAGTTAATATGGGAGTGGGCTGACATCTGGGGTTCTTCGTGCTCTGCGGCGGACTCTAGACCGTAGGACGATGGATGAGGAGTACCCGGCCCTGCTAGCTGGGATATGCATGGCCAACTTGGTGCTGGACGTGGACTTGGGCTCGACGCCGAACTTTGATTTCCCCGTGCTCCTGCTTACGGCTGAAACGCTAGCATCGCGACTTTCCCCAGATGATAGTGCTGCGACCCATGATCTACGCCTCCGGGGGCGGCTGGGTGTTCCGCGTGCGACGGAGCCCGCGAGTCAGGTTCCCGTAGCTGGCCGGCCGTTGCTCTCCGTCCGCCTGGTCGGCCCTCTTGCCAAGCAGGGCCGAAACTAGAGGTTAGGCAGATACGGAGTGAACCTAATGATAGCGAAGAGCGAGTTGTGAGTGAAGAACTCGTCTCGTCCCAGCTGTCGATTCGAAACGAGTACAACTTGGCCAGCGGCATGGAGGTTTGTCAGACGTGGCTGAAGCAACCCTTCGTCTCAGTACTCGAGCTTGTTTCAAAACAGGATTCTTTTCGGCAGAAGACTTTTTTTCAAAACAGGTCTCTTGATCATACTAAAACCTCGTTGTAGTAGAAGTCTTTGCGGCACAGCATCTGACGCCAGGGGTCTTTGCAACTAGGGCTCTAGCCTTGCAACCCAACGTGCCAAACAGTCGAAGAGCTAGAGCTATTAGGGCCAAACAGAGCAGAGGCATCTTTGGCCTACCCCGAGGGGAATGCTGGTCGATCAGCATCAGCATGAATTCGTATAATGATCTGCAACTCTGCGTCGGTCGAATAGAACCCGAGAACTGAGTGAAAGTTTATTTTCGACGTCCTTTTGGCAGCGCAACGCACGGAGGCGTCTGCCTTTTGTCGCACTCATCTTACTACTTTGATTACATGACTAACAGACCGCGGGGTTGGTGCGCGAGATGCTGCAGCGAGAAAGGGGGAACGCCACAGGGAGTGTGGAATATGGCAACGTGGCATGCCATTACGTACATACATGCTGGCGGCCATGTGTTCTTCGGCGGTGGCTTAAGGGTCCAACTTCTGGTCTTACGTCTAGAAACGAGACCAAGGTGCTGTTTCGGTAGAGATGTTCATACGGGCTGCCAGAGTCGCCAGAGAAGTGAGTCGCGAACACACACCAGCTCGGCATTGATCGGATGGACGAGCCATTCTACCCCGTGGGCTAATTATGCAAACCATCTAGTGCGACCGGATACGTGCCGCGAGGTGTTGGTAGCTTTCTTGGCAGGCCCTTTGTCTTTGCGGGGGATTGCCGATATCACATCGCCTCGGCATCGTATCGCGCTGGGACCATTCTTGGGGTGCTTTGGCTGCGCTTCGTCCCTGGTGCCCTCCCCCAGGGCTCCCCCCTCTTACGTGCCGAAGCCTTGGGTCTGGGGGGTTGCGGGGTGAACCTGGATTTGGAATGCCGGCGTTTTAGTGCCTTTTCAGATTCAACGCGGATCCTTGCCATGCAGTGCGAGCTACTGGCACATACTTTGGCCGTCAGGCGGACTAACTACCGGATTGTTGGCACTTCTGAGGCGGCAGGCAAGTGATTGGGCCGAGATTGATAGAGTGGTCGTAGATCAAAAGGGGAGTAAATTATCAACGATCTGGCCCAATTATATGAAGAAGTGTATGACTCGGATGCAGTAAGAAAGTGCTACTTCTAATTCTGTTATCGACGCCTCATTTTGGATGAGAGAAGAATCCCTTTCCCATATGAAGATTCCAGGTGAGAAGGATGCTTTCCGACTGCCGGTAGCATCGACAAAGACAACGGCGCTGTCCGGGAAACCGGCACTCACTTTCCTTGGCAGGCGAAAGTATTGCACGCTCATCAAACAGTACCGTCGACAACGACTATGATATCTCGGCATCTCGGCAAATGAATCCCGAAGTACAACAGCTTACTGAGTAGATGCTTGTTGCACATACATCCCTCATGCAAGATACTTGTGGTTTGAAGTCGGCGTGCTCCATGTGAAAGACTCAAGGCACAGAACATGTCCCCCAAGTAAACGCTGACCCCTGAGCCAAGGTAGCATGAATGGCAAGTAGTGATATCATAACTACTCTTCAGAGGATGTTGAAGCTCTTAGCTGGAGGCTTGAGATTTTCGTATGCTTCACCAGGGATTCCAAAGCCTGCGTCCTCGCTAACTCAACTTGACATCAGTACACTGCCGCGTTTCTGGTGGCTTCAGGCTCCCCTTCCAAAGTTTGAAAAATGCGAAGCCCCTGGTCTTGGATGAAATCCCCCTTGAACTACCAGGAGAATGATGTCTAGGAATCAAAAGCGTGTACTAAGCCGGTGGCGTCGAGGAGATCAGCCGCACATATTTCATGCCTTTGCTCTCTAGACAAAGGGGTTCAATGGACTACGATATCCCTTCCAGTCGGGTAGGTTTAGGCTGCTTTGCATTCGTAGCTATCCAGTTACCATTCACCTTGAGATTGGCCGACTGCTCATCCAAGGTTCACCTCGCACAATGAGACGAGATGCATCATGTCGTACCATTCATACAGTTCGTACAGTCCGGTCTGTCGCAGCTATATTTCCCTCTTGCTACACACCCAAAACCACGAGCGTGCAAGTCTATTCCTCGGGTCTTGTTAGATGCCGGTTTCTTGAGATACCAGGCACCTAGCGCAATGCGACTTGTTTTCGAAGACGGTCATTCAACAGGCGGAGTAAGTTTTAACCACTGTCACCCAATGCCTCAGACCCTTGTCGGTTGTATCCGGTGGCGTCGAGAGAAAGCGCGAGTATTGCTCCCGTCCAAATTTCGATACTATCCCCTAACGTTGCAGTGCTCTAAAGCAATGACTCGAACTCTTCGAGTTCGGCGCAGTCCCAAATGGCCTTTTCGGGCACATAAGGGAGGTTGGGCTGCAAGACTATGCTACCTTCCATGGCCCGAGGAGACTGATTGGGTGGCGCATTGAACCTGTTCTTGAAGAAACAGCAGAGCTATTAGTACAGCTTTTCAGAGCAATGTTATGGAGTGGCTGCTTGTATGCCTCGATTATTGGTTTTGCCACCCTTTCCCGATCTCTGCTTCAGTATTGCATGATATACTACAATCAATTCAGATGTCATAGATGAACAATATCTCACAGGGCAGACTACAGAGAAGTTTTCGCACCTTGGCCCAGCGCGGCGTCTTGTGGATTCACAACCTTTACATCTAGCTTCTTCCCATTTAACATCCTGACAAGAAAAGCCACCTTGACCCTCGTCGACTAGAACGTCGAGGAAGTAGTGGACTTGCAATCGAAATTTACGTGCATGGAAAGATCCCTGTCCCAGAGGTATAAGGTTAGGTGGCGTGGTACGCCACGACAACTGTGACATTCTGTGGCTTTCTGTTCTGGAACTGTGTCCCCCAGTAGGCAAGCTGCCACTGGCCCTGTTCCAGGGTCTTGGGCTGCGTAAAGACGGCATTGCTTTCTTAGTACACACACTGCTGTGCCGCAAGAGAAGTGGTTGCCGTCAAGTCCGTCTCTAGGTTAGTTGCTAATCCGAGTGCTTTTTCGTATTCAAGTCCAAGAGTGCACATTACGAATCTAGTTTAAGTCTATAGCCCTCAATCAAAAAAATAATGGACGTTTGATGAATAGAATCGATTAGTCATAGCTGAGTGTACACTTCATGCCCGTGGATACATACTCTCCTCTCGGAATCCTTGCGTTCCTTATCCTCAATGGAGCTTATGTACAAATAGTAAAAAGTATGAGACTTTCTTCGAATAAATCATGATAAGATAATTCCTCTATTAACAAGTAGCAAATAAACATATTTCTAGATACGTGTATTTTAGAAAACCTTTGCTGCTTCGAACTCATGCCCTGCACGAATTCAACTCTCCAACAACAAGAGACCAAAAAGCCTGAATCAAGGCACCATCATCCCCCGGCTCCCGCAAAACCCCAAAGTCTCCGGTCAAGCAACGGCGAACCACATCTGCATACGTAGTTCCCATCCGAGAGGGTAGCCCTTTTCCAGGCGCGCAATGCCGTTCCAGAGAACTAAGGACCTCGGCCTCGCTCTTGAAGCCGCGTTTGTGATAACTGCTTATTGTGGCCACGCTCTCCCAGTATCCAATCTCGAATAGGACCACGCCGAGGCTGTAAATGTCGTTGTAAACTGTGTGGCTCAGCTCAAAGTCTGGATGGCGGTATACGTCGACCTCATCTGGCACAGGCCCTTCCATTGAAGGTTCGCTGGGCGCATCCGGCCGTGCGTAGGAGAAGCCTAATAGATATGGCGAAGTTATGTAACTAGTGTCGTGCTGATTTTGGTCTTTGTTCTTGAAGAGAATTATGTTCTCGCTGCAGAGGTTCTTGTGGACCCATTTTGACGAATGGAGGAGAAGAAGACTTGACGCTAGATTTTGTGCCAGCTTGAAGCGATCGCCGATGGGTACGTTGGATGTCTTTTCGAAGCTTTGATAGAGAGATTCAGGAGTTGTTGGCCCTTCTGCTGGGCTTTTGAAGACGAAACCGTGCTTCTTGAACCCCGGGTGCTGTCGAGAGTAGACGGGATCCTCGATAAGCCCGAGACAGGGCAGGATTCTGAAATTGCCAAGGGGATCCTCGGAAACTTTTCTGAACATGAGACACATGGACTTGATTCGTTTCACTGATTCTTGGTAATAGTCCAGTGTGAGGAACTCATTGGTTTCCGTCCAGTCAACGAGGACCTCTTGCAAGGGGCCTAAACCCTGATGGCCCTTTAATGAGGCAACTCCGACGGCAGATCCGTTTCTTCGCTTGTAGAGAGGAGGCCCGAATTTCAAATCATCCCACTTGACCGTCGGAACGTCCTTGAGAAGTCTTGTGTTGAGCTTGATTCTTCTTGCGGCAGAGCACAATGCAACAAGTGGTTGCGAGGCATTCTGGTAGGTTTTCAGATAGGAAAGATGGTCCTGTCCGCTAACCAGGCTTGAGGCTACGCCTTGCATGAGCAGGGAAAGCTCTGGCCGCGGAACAGTACGCTCCAGGCTATCGTTGAGATATTCGAGATGGTCAAGTAGTTTCTCGAACCTGGGTAGGTCGAGAGCCCACGGGAGTCCCTTCTTCCACCATTTTAGCCTCGAGGTGTGCTGGGACTGTATCTCGGCGAGATTATCGAGCAACTCGCACTTCAACGTCGAGCTCATGAAATCGTTGTGAGGCTCTTGAGCGTACAAGTGGACTATTTTCAAGCCGTATTTGGCGTGCATCTTGTCCAGATTCTTGGTCGCGTCTTCAAACTCTTTGAAAATGTATAGGACGAGAGACTGCACGACTTCGGGTTGTTCCAACAGCCTATCGCACTCGCATGCATCGTTGAATCCAAAGAAGTCCCCCCAAGTTTGGAGACGATGTTGCTCGATTTCCAGTCTCGCAGCATAACCAATTTGGTCGTCGAAACTGGCGTAGACGTCGGACAGAAAGCGGAAGCCCTCGACGGCGCTGTTGAAGCCGCCAAGCAGAGAAACGGGGCTGATTGCGAAACCTGTCCCCTCCGAAAGCATGTTGCGTGTGATTAATGAGAGACAGGAAGATGATCAAAAGAAAGAATGAGCAGGTTGGCTCTGGTACGTGGCGAATGACTCCTTAACTCCGCTGAGAAGGCCACAATTGAGGCCTGTGACCCGGTGTGGCACGTTGGCCCTGGTCAGTTCATGATTTTTTGTTTTCATTGGTCTGGATCGCAAACGAAACCTGCTCGTGTTTTGGATCAAGCCTGCCAACATCCTTTCAATGCTGTTGGACTAATAATTATTCAGTTGACGAGGCTTTTCATAGCACAAGATGTTTTTGTCCTAGAACTACACAACCTATATAGGGCAAACTCGCATTTCGCACAAAACAAAAATAGTTGCACGTATCAATCTGTTTTATTGCGGCCTAGAATTCCAGATCGATTCAAATGAATGCATTAGAGTAGTGGAAAGGGGTATAACGCCCAAGAGAGAAAGTGAAGAGAATCTGCCGTTCAGTGACAGCGATGTAGTTCAATTACAGCCGGCTGTCAAGAAAAGACACCCTTCTTTATCAGTTCCTTCAAGATATGTTTAAACAATTGTTGATACACTTTGAGTATCTCCATTATCCCTGGCCACCGCTCAGCGCACCAAGCCAAGAGGACCAAGCACGAACTCGACATGTCGAGAAATATCCCCCAATCAACGTCCTGCATTGCTTGGTCCCAGGGATCGTTGCAGTCACGCATGCGCTTTAAAAACTTGACTCGTGGGTTGAGCCGTAAAAGTCCGTATGCGAGGAGCATGCTCGAGGCGAGATAGATGTAGTGCGCGCTCATAAACGTCATGGGATACGTCCCCAGGACCGATCGCTCGGGGGCCCTGACAATCTTTTCGTAGGTTCGGATCAGGTTCACCGATGAGTAAAATGGATCTGACGCAACGAGAATGTCACCTAATGCAGTCTCCTGGTTTATGTCGGCTTCGCTCGTTTCTGGTGTTGACGTTGTTCTCAAGGCTTTGAGAATGAGAGTCTGGAACAGGAAACATATGGTTGCATCGAACCCGACGTCGCAAGTCAAAGTTGCGACACCGGCCATGTCATCGCTCACACTCAGCTCCTGGCGCCATTGGTGAAGCGTCAGGTACTGCTCCTTGAACCACTCGAGGCCCCGATCTGGAGGGGAGGCCGGGAGGTACAAGGAGCGGAAGATTTCGGATCTGAGGTAGACGAGGCGGTAGTGATGGGCGATGCTCATGGATTGAACATCTCCTTGGTCGAGCTGGGCCCCGTTGACAGGGCTGATGCCGGAAGCAATGCCCGGATGCAGCGCGCTGGGGTACTCGGTCGTGATGATGGTCTCGGGCAAGTCGCTGCCCCGGCCAAACAACTGGCCGACGATGCGCTCAATAGCATACAGGCCCCAAAAGGTCGACCGGCGCAGCCGCATGCGATTGTCGCTCTCGGCCTCGATGTGCACATGATCCTCAGTGTGATAACCCAGCTCAATGGTCAAACGGCACGCGTGATCCAGCAGTTTCCAAATGTCCCCTTTGCGAGGATAGAAGAGGCAGAAGACCACGAGCAATAGTAGCGCTTGTAGCGACGCTGGCGATGCCTCCGAGGTGACCTTTTCGACGCACGTTGACGCTCCGGCAAAGTACATGAGACTCTCGGCACTTCGCTCGGGTCTGTAGCGGGCTTGGTTGGCGCACGATATGGCGCACATCATTGCGATGCGAAAGTACCGGTGTGCCTGCTCTCCCTGCAGAGTTTGTGGAGAGAAGCCTTGCTGTTGGCGTAGGGCGAGGTATATCTCGAGGTCTAGCGTAGTCTCATCCCGGTCTACGAAGCCGTACAGTTTGTCGAGAGAGACGAGGTAAAGGTCTACCAGCGCACGAATATCTGCATCGGGAGCTTCAGTGTGCATGCGAGTGGGTTGGGCTGTATGGGGATCATGGTCGTCATCTTGATGGCTGGCATCTGCCGCAGAGTCGTCAACTGAGAAGAGACCCTTGCTGGATGCGTGTTGAAGGATTTCGACCGTCAGAGAAAAGACGGATGAAGCGCCCCAGTAGAGACGTCTTCCAGCAGTCAATGTCGAGGGAATGACAATGTCGAAAGATGGTGATGATGGGAGAATTGCTGCATTGGCCAAACTAGCGCGCGACTCGGGAGATGACTGAAGACTTGGCACCCGCGCACGATTCTCTTGAACGGGTGAGTTTGAGGTGCTGTTCTTGACGGCCTGGAGATGCTCTACTCGAGTCAAGAGAGATTGGACGTAGCTGATGAGCGTGTTGGTGAGCGAATGTGCCGACATGGAGACATGGCATCAAGATAGCACGATTGCATATAAAGAGAAGTAGTCTCTACTCACGCTCTTGGCAGCGATTGCTTCAGAGTATGGTCATAAAAGGTACACTCAGCGCTGGCCTTGTGACACACACGGCAGTTGGGAAGCTGGGTGTCGCATTTGCGCCGGAGTCTGCGACAGCGCTGGCATGTTGGAAGCAATTGCGTGATGGCTGGTGGCGGCTGATTCATGAGGGCAGCCTTGATGACTCAACGGAGACGGTATGAATATGTATATCCGTTATCGGGATGATGTTTGTTCTGGTGGATTGTGCAGTACAGAAACCGGGTCGAAGCCATCGAGTTGAACGTATCCGAGGGCGATGGTCTCGGCTTGACTGGCTCCAACTACGGGGTACGCCTGGGGGTTAAGTCGGGGAACTCGGGGTGGATTCGGGGGAGTTTATCATCATTATTAAAGCAGCATAGAGCATTGGGTAAGGGATCCTGGGGCTGCTGCAGGGTGCTACCTATTGCCGGATTGGTGCTCCTACGGCGAGTCAGGACCCTGAGATAGATTAGATAGGCGTTCCAGTAACCAGAGGTACAGTACAGTACGGTGCTTATCTCCGTTCTCATTCTATGGAAAAGTATACCCGTACAAACACAAGGACGCTGTGTTCTTGCTTTGTCTCTTAGAAAATAGCAGTAACGTACTTAATAAGTGAACCGATCAGACAAGTGAACCGATCATAAATCCTAAACCACCTTAATAGAAATCATAATAAAAATACCACAAACCATTTAATCAATTAAAATTACTTACTATACTCTTCCCCAGACGTCTCAATCACTACCTAACATGTTCTTGCATTATGACCAGGCTTGCCGCAGACACCACAACGCCGAACACCCGGTCGCGCTGACCTCCCTTGACCACCACTCCTCGACGATTCGGCCACTACCTGCGTATCCACATCCATTTGATCAATTGCTTGCCTTCCTTCCTCTACCGTCATTACCCCTCTTTTCTGCAGTCTAGTCCTTTTTGCCCTCCGGCGCCGGCTTAGTATCTCATTTGCCTGTCGAAGGTCTTGGACCTCTGCCCTCACGAGAGCCATCTCATGCATAACTGCCTTTGTTCCCTTTGCAAGAGACTTTAATGCTTCAAGAATTGACTCTGGAGAGCTGCTTTGGTGCCTTCTAATCCGTCTTTCAAGGTATTCAGACTGAGACTGGGCCTCAAGCACAGTCTTTGGGGTCTTTGAAGCCCAAGGGGTCGACGGTTCAGCTGCCTCCTCAACCGGCGTTGGCGTCCGTAGCTGCACATCAAGCTTTAAGACCACAGTTTCTGGGTCAAGAGGAACAAGGCCAGCTCCTTTAAAAGCCCCCCTGATATTTCTTTCCGTCATAGTGGCCTCATATGCGGCGTAGAAGGCCGGAAAGAACTCAGTCTTCGAAACGTGGGTAATAGAGCATCTGATCAAATGCTCTATTTCTCGACCATAAGCCTTCTTAAGCAGCCCAAAGCACCCAACATCAAGGGGCTGGAGTAGATGAGAGGAATGAGGTGGCATACAAAGCCGGATAATCTTCTTCTCCTCACAATATCTCTCAAATTCGATAGAGTGGTGACTTTCGTGGCCATCAAGGATCAGAAGACGATAGCGACTATTTGATCGTTTGGCTGTGCATCGGTCAAAGTGCTTTAGCCACTCTAGACCGGTCTCGTTATCGGTCCAGCCATTTTGGGTCATTGCAATAGCCCAATCGCCCGGGAGGTTGCTATCTTGGTACCAATTGGCGAGGTGATATTGGCCCGCACCGATGATAAATGGCTGGATCGCCTGGCCTTCCGCATTGATCGCTTGAATGACCGTAATCCATTCCCGGTTCCCAGGCTGCACTGATTTTGGCTTTGAACGCCTTTCTGAGCCTGTGACAACCATTCCGCTTGCAATCATGCCCATAAGAAAGCCAGTCTCATCAAAGTTATAGATATCATCTGATCGGATGCCGTACTTCGCGATTGTATTCGCCACAAGCCGAAACCAATCGCGGATAATCGTTGGGTCTTCGCACTTTGCTCTCTGGTAGTCGTATTTCCGAAAAAAACGCGTCTTAAGCTCTGGGTGTCGCTTAACGAAGTTTGAAGCCCAACGCGTGCCGACTGGTGATGCGTCGCGGTCAGCAAGCAATTGATCAGCCATTTCTTTAACACCACGAAGCCGGGGGGGGAATCCTCGCGAATCTAGGTCGAGAATAAAGTGCTTAAGGATCTCTTCCTCTAGCTCAGATAGCTTGCGTGATTTAGGGATAGTATTAGCTCGGGCTTGGATACCATTGTGTCGGGCGTGAAGGGTATTATAAGTGACTTGGTAGATCTTTGCAGCGCGTCGGAGGCTTAATTTTGGGTTATTTTGATAGGCCTGAAGGGCAAGAAGGACCCTAGCCTCTCTATTAGATTGTGACATATTAGGTGGTTGAAAATCAATTGATCAAATAGTGATGATGTAGGTTGAGGGATTTTTGATCGGTTCACTTGTCTGATCGGTTCACTTATCAAGTACGTTA
>JALNIO010000340.1:0-26759 GCA_023509875.1 Rugonectria rugulosa
ATAATCACCTTTTCACTCGGTCTGATTGATTGAGATTGCTTGAACGAGCATAAATTTTTCTCAAGAGAGGGACTTCCTTTACCAACTAGTATACCCGACGACAGTTTATTAGAATTACACGGACTACTAGAAACCTTTTCTGATAAAATGATGATGAATTAGCCTTAAATAAACCCCTTTTAATCTATCCCATATCTGCTGTCGGGTAGGTGGGCGGCCAGAAGTAACCGTCTCTGATAAGGCTACCTACTTATCTTTAACCCAGTGCAGGACCAGGGTGAGATAAGTATCCCCCAGACTCCAGAAAGCGTTGACAGATCCCGATTACGTTTCTGTTCCCTTGTATTAGTTACGATATGATCCCACGAGGGTTACTTTTCGTCAAGACCCTTGATCCGACGAGACGCCCTGTTTGCTGAGCCGCAGCATTGACTCTGAAGCCGGTGTTTGGTAACTCCGTGGGTGCCGGATATGGAACCCGAGGAATCCGGTGATCTTTTACGGCGCGCGGTGAGTTTCCCCGCTTCATTGTCGCCCTTTTCCCATGGGGAAGAAAGCACAAAACCTTTCGAGATGGTTCGATAATCGGCTCTTGAGTGACGGTGAAACTGACCATTCGATGTATAGTGTGACCCGTGCCGCCTCAGAAAGGTGAGCAGGGGGTTCTCAAATGCCTGCCGACAGGATAAACCTATTCTTGTATCATTTTGTTCTGACCCTCCAAATGTTGCTCGGAATAGATTCGTTGCGACAGACAGATTCCTTGCTCAAATTGTTCCGCAACAAAGCTCCGATGCGTCTCGACTGGCGCTGGCCAAAAACCCAAGGAAGCGCGGCAAAGGGTGTTGATATCTGCACAGTAGTAGGTAAACGCTCTATACTGGGGGTGTACTTGCAGGAGTGCTTTCCTGTATTCAGATACTCTTTTATGCAAAGCATTAATTCGTATTTAAGACCTTTGAGAAAACATACTGACTTGCACGACTTTCATTTCCTGCTGGTAGCGAGAGGAAAATAGACCACATCGAACACAGGCTTAGCGACCTGACAACATCCTTAAGAACCATCAGCCAGTCGCAGCAACAGATTCAGCAGTATATCTTGTCAAGGGCCCCAGGCCCAGCTGAAAGCTCCACTCATACTTCATTGCAGACCTCAGCTGCTCCGGCTTTGAGCAATGCAAGCTCAGCACCACATCATGGCGGAGGGCCTCCGTTTCGCATGGACCGGAGACCCAACGATCCTACATTCGAGGGACACAGCTCTGTGGCAGCCCACGCGAGCTTCGCCAGCAAAATTCTTCAGCATGCCGTCGAACACTCCTCTCCTCAAGACGCGAAGCCCCAACTCCGCACTGCGCTCTTTTCACTCCAGCAACTTCTGCACATGCAGCAGCCTGCTGGCGGTGCGGACTTCCGGCATCAGAAGACGGTTGGAAAAGGTGGTCTTCGTGACTTACCCATGCCGCCCCTTGATGCGGTAGTCAGGATTCTGCGAGAGCTAAAAGAGAAGAAACCCCTGATGTTCACCCTCATTTGCGGCTTGACCAGCGTCGATTACTTTACTGAAAAGTGTCGGCAAATTTATTTCGCCACGGATGATTTCAGCCAGGCGACGTTTCTGATTGCCAATACTGGTCTATTCTATCTGTTGCAAGAGAAGACCGCCTTAGCATTGCATGCTAGCGACAAAGAAGCTGCCACGACGCACCAGAAACACAGTGATTTGTGCCGTGACAATATCGAGACGGTGCTCGCGAACCTCAATCTCCTCATGCCCGCCAAAAAGGAGAATGCCGAGGCGCTCGTACTTGGTGCTAGCTACGCAATTGAGATTTCGAAGCCGTATGTGGCGTGGCAGTTGAACGCCGCGGCGTGCCAAGTATGTCTGGCCCTAGGATATCATCGTGCTGCCCACCTTCCAGGGGAAAGCCATGATGCGAAGAGCAAGCGAGCGGTGCTCTTTTGGCTGGCATATATTCTTGACAAAGCATTAGCGCTGCGTCTTGGCCGACCTTCCATCCTTCAAGATTATGATATCACGCTGCCCCGAAAACTCGAGCCCTTCGGTGATTTTGACGGCCATAGGGACATGATTCAAAGCTGGCTGTTGCATGCAGAGGTTCAAGGCAGAATTTATGAAGACCTGTTCAGCCCGGCTGGGCTGATGAGATCTGCGGAACATCGTCTAGAGACGGCCCGCTCATGTGCGGAACTTCTCATCAACGAGGTTGAGAGATTGCAGAAGATGAGGCAGCTATTGGAGCAAAGCGCAGAAGGTGATAGCAGACGCGACGGAAACGGTGACATTGCTGGAATGTTACTGAGGTCAGATGAGCTCTCTCTTCTAGCCACGGTGACTTTGATCTACCGTACGATACCACCCGAGCTTGCAGATTCACCACCTCGCGAATCAACTTCATTTTGCCGAGATTGCGTCGAGGTGGCGAGGAAAGCCATGCAACTGCATGCCGAATGTGCTGAGCTTCTGAAAGCCAGCCCTACGCTCGCGCCAGCCTACATGCATTGGTAAGTGGATGGGGGAGGGAGGGGTGATAGCGTGTGGGATGATGACTTACTGACGGGGAAATGCAGGACCATTCTTTTCTCTCCCTTCATACCGTTCATCATCCTATTCTGCCATGTAATTGAGGGCTCCGGCACCCAGGATCTGGAACACATTGAGACATTCATGACGTCCTTGGAGTCGTGGAGAAAGCTATCTGACTACGTGGATAGGCTATTCCGACTCTCTCGAATGCTATACGATGTAGCTGTGGCCTACGTCGAGGCTCGGGAGGTGCAGGAACCCAACGAAATGCATCATGAGTCAAATCAAGTCGAAATGATTGATCATTCTGTTACGGATGAGTTCGATACCTGCATTAACCAGCTTGGGCTCTTGCCTGGGGAGGATCTAACACCGGGCTCGGCGGATGGAGGGAATGGCGTGGGGCATATAGCAGATTCACAGGGGGGGCAATTTGGGGATTGGTTCTCTGGATATATGGGTAGAACGTGATGACTTGACCTAAAGTCTCATACCAGTAATAGTAACACATATAATTAAGGTATTGAAGATGTCCTTCGTTTATGGTTGAAGTTGAGGACGGGTTATCGAAGCGTTCAGTTCTGTAAATAACGTCGAGTTCGAACTAAATGCTGCATATAATATAGTAAATGAAATATATGGCTTTGGAAAGACGCCTAAGTAGTGCGTAGTCATTTGACGTATTTACCGGTATTTGCTTGTTCGTGACCCTGAGACTTATCACACTGTTTACTCTATCCGACGCTCCTTTTCTAACTACCAAGTAACTATGTCCCGTATTTCAATTTTTAGCTGTGATAACAAAAGGGATCATTGTACTCTTGCTAAGACTTCGTCCATATGCGCTCTCCACTTTTGACTGTTCCTTCTGAGTAGCCAAATCGAAAGATTGCCAGTGACCCAGGCGACAAGTGCTACTATTGTCATGAACCAGCCGTGGCCGACAGCACTGATGATGGGCGGCCCAATGATTGACGCAACGCAGCTAAAGATGTTCCGTACCAAGTTGTTCAATGCGACTCCGCTGCTACTCTGACGGGGCATAAACTCAGTGAGCATTGTGGTGGTGGCAGAGAATACTAGCATGGAGCCAGCGCCGAAGAAGAATGAAGCAACACAAGGCACTGTCCAGTGGATGCCGCGTTGTATCGTCCAGCCGTACCAGACAAGCGCTGCAGGATACGCGGAAGCAGATATCCATGCATTCTCTCTCATACGATCCTCGGGTAGAGATATCATGTTCCCGTCGTCGTCGTATCGGCCGGCCTTTGCGGCGGCGCGGATCATGATTCGATCGATCCATGGGCCGCCGAGTATCGATGCCACAACATAACCTAGTCCGCATGGAATGTAGATTACTCCAAGAATGAGGGAAGAGAAGTTGTATGGCGAGCCAGAGAACCCCTCTTGCATAGAGATGTTGAGAGCGTACAAGGCTCCAAACGAGATGGCAGCGTAGTAAACGGCGACAAGAACAGCTGGGAAGCGGAGAAAGAGGACTACCTTTAGAGGGCTAACGAGGTAAGAGTATATGCCAGAAGTAAATCTCTTTTTCCGACGGTTTAGTGGATCTCCCATTGGAGATTCTGTGCCCGAATTCGGTTGCGAGGAAGAATTTTGATGCCGAGAGCCTCCATGTCGGACCAAAGTCTCTGGCAAGCCAAATAATATCATGAAGAAAATCACGCCACTAATCGCAGTCAGAAACCACATATTGCTCCTCCATCCGAATCGATTTGCAAGAGCGCCTCCCGCAATGGGGACAACAAGTGGCCCTACCAGAGGCCCGAGGTAGAAAATGCCCATGGCCCGACCCCTCTGCGTAGGTTCCCATATATCTGAGATGGTTCCTGCGCCGACAGCTTGAACAGAAGCTGCCGCGCCGCCAGAGAGAGCCCGAAGGGCAACAAGCATTCCAATGTTTGTGCTGAAACCGGAAATCAAGGCGAAGATGATGCTGAGCAGAAAAGAGACTAGGTAGACGGCACGTCTGCCAAAGGTTTCGGAAAAGGCTGACCACCATAGAGGGAAGATTGCCATGGAGAGCATGTAAAGTGCTACCGAAAGACTAACGACTGTATCGGAAACACGAAAGTCCTTGGATATTCCAGGAAGAATAGCTGTATTATTGAGGTCAGTCTTGGGTTCTGGGTTTGGCCTATGGTCACTTGGTGTATGCACTCACGATAGAAAATGGACGAGCCTATAGGCGCAACAGAAGCCGCTACAGCCACGATCGCCGTGATGACCCATTTGGTCCGGTTTCCGTATTTGCAGGGGTCTTTGATTTCCGGTATTAGCGACAACTTAGCAAGGCACCCTTTGTGTTTGTCGGGATTGGGTGCGGTTGGCTGGATGGTTGTAGGTGTCGCCCCAAGAGATACGACCTGGCTGCTGGCAACCTTTTCCATTGCTGCCATACCTGAGACTAGGGCCTGGTAGCACTTTGACGTTATTGGTTTGAAGAAATCTTACGGTCGGTCCAGAGCAAGGTCACGTAACTAGAACAATGATGTTGGAGTACAGCTTGATAAGAATACATGGGTAACTCTCCCACCCTACTAGTTAATAACTTGCACCATATCCGCGTTTTCCTTCAGACGAGTCTCCAGTGTCTCCACGTCGGTGATAACCACGGAGTGCTTAGGTCCAACGTCTATCCTATCACCGGAGCGGTGACTCTGGATCCGCGGATTCCGGAGACTACACGGCCACTGTTGGATATCTTATCACCAGTCCTTTATGGGCCTACCCCAGAATCGCCAGATAGGTATAGTGTCTCAAGCTGCCATGTTCCAGCTGCATATTGATCATCTTGCTCAATCGCGATTGCATCTTGGGAATTGAAAGCTTGGGAGTGGCTCATTCATTACACTCAATTACTAACCTCATCGTTTACCATCACTCACAAAGACGCCGAGGACAGTCAAACGAGATCCAAATCGCAACTCGCAACTATGAGCGCTTTTATCGAGGCAGAGCCATACAAATGGCCACACAACTCATCACTCAGCCCCAACACAACTGCACTTGTCATTATCGATATGCAGATGGACTTTTGCTCGCCGGGCGGCTACCTCGAAGCTCAGGGCATATCAATCGCTCCCACCAGAGCCGTGGTAGCCCAGATACAGCTGCTCCTCGCAGCGTTTCGAAAAGCCGGCTACTCCATCTACCACACCCGCGAGGGACACCGTCCTGATCTCTCGACGCTGTCCAGCCGCGAGCTGCTGCGTAGCCGGAACAATCCAAGCGGCAAAGGTATCGGCGATCCGGGGCCGCTTGGAAGACTTCTTGTTCGCGGTGAGAAGGGACACGAAATCATCCCCGAGCTGGAGCCGTTACCGTCGGAGCCCGTAATCGACAAGCCTGGGCGCAGTGCCTTCCAGCACACTGATTTCAAACTTCTCCTCGATAATCGAGGTATTAAGAATCTCATCATTTGTGGCGTCACGACGGATGTCTGTGTCACTAGCACGATGAGAGATGGGAGTAAGTTTCACTTCATTAACCGACTAGATTCAAGGATCCTCTTTATCATAATTACGGCGACCTTTTTCTACGTCATATCCCAAGATGAGTCTAACAGAATTTTCTTAGATGACATGGGTCTGGACTGCCTGCTGGTATCCGATGCGTCCGCGGCCGCAGAGCAAGACTTGCATGAAGCGTCGGTGAGAAGCGTCTGTGGCGAAGGGGGCATCTTTGGTGCGGTAACTACCACAGATAAAATACTTGCAGCTTTGGGGGCATAAAGTTCATTTACGTAGAATACAGCGAGCTTGCAGAGGAGAGTCAACTTGGTCAAATGAAACAAGTTTCTTGACTATTGTCCTTGTCCTTAGATAAGTCACCATGTATCAGACAACATACATGTAATCCCCAAGCAGATAGTATTTCTACCTACATATTCTAATCCTTGCTCTACTATCACTTCTTGAAATAAAACTATGTTTCAGAGATTTCAATTACCTCCCACTCCAAGTCCCGAAGAGTGATGCATTCCCCACGTGTTCTCGATGACTCGTTCAACCAAACACAGGGAACGACAGGACTCTCAGTCACCGCGGTATTGCTCCGTGAGTCCCGATGCCATTGTCCCTGTTCATCGGCCTCCCATCTCTCCACCCAGAATTCATCGTTCCCCTGCAATATAGCCTGACAGAAATCCCCAATTCGAACAGCCAACCCTCTCAATGAACCCGTCGTCTCTGCTGGTTTGGTCTCGGCCACCCAAAACGGCGGCTTCTCCAGCTTCGTCTTCGCCTGCACCCAGTACTCCTTGAACATCTTCACCTCCCCGTCGATTTTCATAGTCCCAATCTCCATAAAGTCTCCGTTGGCCAACACGTACATGTCTGCTCCGTCGGTCTCGAAAGACCCGCTGGAATCGATTGGATGCTCCCACTTGACATGGATCATGCACTCGTATGCTGGGCAATCTCCCGTGCCCTGTGTTCTGAAAGTTTTTGACAGGCCGGCAGTTGCATATCCGCGAAAGTGTTTCGACTCTTGTTTGACGGCCGCACCAGGCTCCGGTGCCTTGGGAAATCGAATGTCGACGTATTTGCCTGATGGAGCTGTCAAGACAAGCACGGAGGATTTCTCTTCTGCTGGTTCGTAACCCCAAGAGAAGCCTCGACGAATCTCGACGAGTGGTCGCTTGAGGAGAGCTTCTGCCCAGGACGCCTGCTCAGTGTTGCTCATGGTGACGATGGTAGATTGACAATTGAATTTAGAATTGGGCTTGTTTAATTCTGACAGGCATGTGTGAAATTCGTCTTCTATTTCGCATTAAATATTGCCAAGAATGATCAATAAAATTAAGAATGTGTCAATCGGCTTCTCTCATTGCATCCATCCCGACAAAGTATTCCCGAATGTCCCAATCAGGCAATATATCCCTGGGAACCGCGGATCCCGGAGCGATAACCATTATCATGGACGTTGAAGAGCGCCAAGATAACAACGTCGCTCTAGCCCATACAAAACCGGGCTATTGGTTTCTTTCCCCGCGTTATCTACTCCTATCCCAGATGAATTCCTTCAATTCCCTACCTTCCCATGGTTCCAGGCCTTATCTTACGGATGAATCGTCAGGGTGTCAGCCAATGGCCTTCAATGTTTTGATCGCATCGACTGGGGAGTAACAATCTCCGTTACCCCAGATTGGTCGACCTGCAGTTGTCTGCTGATAGCATTCCAGCAACGCCGACTTGAAGAGCGAGGCGAAGGGTGATACGTAATGTTGTCCAGCGAGTATATACTGCCCAGTTCCGTTCCCAATGCAACTGAAACATTTCGGATCTCGACAACGGAGTGCTGGATGACGGCTGTCCCGGGCGCAGACAAACCCATCAGAAAGCAATAACTTCAGTTCTATTACTGTATCCTTTACTGTCGGAGCGCCGCGATATCATATTCACAGTTTCCGTACCCGGTCGAACCAAGACTCGCTTCCATCGTCAATATGTCGGGGAAATCTGACGACAAGAAGGCTTCGTCCTCTGCTTCGGCAGAGGTATGTTCCTCCGATATTGGACAAGTCCTCTCCGTCAACATCGAAGATGAAAGACTGTACGCCATGGGATACGAGCAGCACATGAAGAGAGGATTCAGCATGTGGTCTATTACAGCTTTCTGTCTGACTGGCTTGGGCCTTCTTCCCAGCCTTGGAGGTAGAAAATACGACACATACACAATCACATGAAGAGAACTGAGCCATATTTTAGGAACTTTGTGGTACAGCTTGGGCTATCTGGGTCTGCTTCCGATGACTTGGGGTTGGCTGGCCGCTGTTTTCTTCATCTTGTTTGAGGTGTTTGCCCTGGCTGAGCTTAGCTCGTCGATGCCGACCGCTGGTGGCCTGTAAGTCCCTTTCTCATCTTCACACAATGCCCCGAATATGTTGGGTAAAATTGATACTGACTCATCGGTCAATAGATACTATTGGTAAGTTACCAACAGCACCGTTAAGTCAAGGGAGACATTATGTTAACCTCGGCTTGTTTTCTCATAGGACATTTCGGTGTGCGCCTCCAAAGCTCAAGAAGGTTGCATGCTGGATTACAGTAAGGCTCAAGAACCATTTCGCGTAGTCTAATGACACATCTGACACACCTGTCTGACAGGCTTGGAGCATGGTCTTGTCGGCCTCGCTAGGCGGAGCATCCTTTTTCATGACACAAGCGGACATGATCGAAGCCCTCGTCGTCATGTTTCATCCAGATTTCGCTCCGACAGACTGGGAGACCTATCTGGTACGTGTATATCCATCTAAAGCTTTGCAGTACTCAGCGGAGTGTGTTTCATACTAACGACAAATCCAGATTTATCTCGGCACTGTCATTGCGTTCGTTTCGCCCATATCAATGAACCATGAACCTCTCCTAAGCTAATTCCGTACACAGGTGTGCGCTCGTCATGGTACTTCCCAGCCGTATCCTAGGCAAGATTAGCAACGTCTTTGTTTGGCTTGGAACAGTGACATTCTTCGTCATCCTCATCGCCGTGCCTGTTTATGCCAAGAAGAATGGTAATTACAATACTCCACGGGAGATGTTTCTCAGTTCAGAGAATCAAACGGGCTGGTCGAGCAAGGGCCTCGTCTTTCTCTTCACATTCCTTGTTCCTTGCTGGTGTATCAGTGGCTATGATTCCGCAGGTAAGTCCTACCCCTAACCAGCAGCCACTTGATGTTTCGCATCCAATATTCAGGCACTGACGGTAGCCAAGCACATCTTGCCGAGGAAACCGAGAACGCAGCCACCGTGGTTCCCAAGGCCATGTGGATGTCCTGCGTGGCTGTCGCCGTCCTTGGTTATGTATTCAACGTCGTCCTCGCATACGCAATTACCGACATCGAAGCCATCATGGGATCGCCCCTCGGCCAACCCCTCGGCGCTATACTGCAATTTGCCATGGGCAACGGTGCATTCACCAAATTGCTCTGGATCTGCACTGTCATTTCCAACTTTGGCGTCGTCTTTGTCAACAACACGGCTGCAACTCGCATCTACTTTGCCTACGCTCGTGATGGCGCTCTTCCGTTCTCCAAGTGGCTGAGCCACGTCAACACCGTCACTAAGACGCCAATCAATGCGACCATCGCTCTCTCCACCGTCTTTGCTCTTCTGGGACTAATCTCTCTGGGATCTACTGCGGCGCTGCAGGCCTTCTTCTCTGGCTCTTCAGTGGCAGGCGCCGTCGCCTATATGATGCCCGTTCTCATGAGGTCAGTTTCAATCAATGCAATGTAATGCTTTCGTATCTCATAGTTTGCTAGGTGCATCTACGAGGATAATCCAGATTACAAGCCTGGTCCTTTCAGCCTAGGCAAGTGGTCCAGGCCTATCAGACTCGTTGCTGTTACATGGACAGGTGAGTACAAGACATGATTGACCCCCATCTAGAATAAAACAGAGTCCTGACATATTACTATCAGTATTCACCCTTCCGCTTTTCTCCTTCCCCGACGGGCCGAACCCTACCGTACAGACCTTTAATTGGAGTCCTGTGTTCTTTATTGCACTCTACTCATTGATATTGCCTTGGTATTTCCTGAGTGCCTGGAAATGGTTCGATGGCCCAGCACACGGCAACATCGATACGAGCGCCTCCGTCTCTACGTGATTTCGTGATTTCCAGAGAAGAGATATCAGGGGGTGGACGGGTTGCATGTCGAACTTTTGTTTCTTCCGGATTAAATGACGGCGGCTACTGGGCACGTCAGGGCCGTCTGATATTGTCACTGGGTACCTTATGTAGGCAACGGTTAGATTAGTTACTATCCCTATGATACATCTGAATTACACAACCATGAACAGGTCTCTTTTCAATTAGTATTGTTGTTGAGATTCTTGTTTGATGAGATAATTATTATAGGCCCTTGTGACAGAAAACACGAGTCGCACGATGACTTTTATGACTTAACCATTGCGCGTCCTAGTTCTCTGTAAGTTAATATCATTCTAACCAAGTGATAGTGGCTAACCTAGATAATGAACTTGCCCGCCTGAATATGGTATTTCAAGTGAAGCTGAAGCTTTTCTAACGTGAACAGAGGAGAGGAGTTTTTCTACAAAACATATTTCGTTTTTACTATTTAACAAAGATACAATCCGTATAAATTGTTGAAATCCAGAGACAAATGCCATTTTCTGCTTAAGAATGGCCGTCTTTCAGGCTGACTAAACTCGGTCATGAGGACGACGCCGTCTCAGCCAAAGGATCCCGCCACAAGGGATAATCAACAGATCGAACAAATTTGTCCTTGTAACGAATCCCTCGATCTTTTTCCGCCTCACTATTCGGTGTCTCAATGACAGGAGAGATGAAGGCATCCCAGTTGGGGTCGAAGAAGAACGGGATCGAGATGCGTAACGTGTCGGAGCTCAGGCAGACTCGGTGCAGCGTCGACTTGTAGGCGCCACCGGTCCATTCGCAGAGCATATCGCCAATGTTGCAGATGTAACAGCCCTGGAATTGCATATATTCAGTCGATGTCTCTACTTTGAGAAGAATTCCCAGATGGTTGTTCCTGCTTACCTCGACAGGATCTGCCCAGATCCATTCCCCTGATTTACTGAGAACTTGAAGTGACTTTTTGCAAGGGTCTGTCAAGAGGAACGTAAGAATGCCAAAGTCTGAAGACCATGGATGGTTAGCAAACGATGTAATGAGAAACATTTCTTCCGCGATGAGATTACCTGTGTGCTCTCCAATCCCGGCAGATGTCGACGGAGCCTTCTTGTCCTTTCTCCCCTCGTAGCCGAGAATTCGGAGATTCCAGAAAGCCTTGTCAACTCGACTGAGGAAAATGTTCTCGTCAATGTTCAGGCCAATAGCCATGGCTTGCATCACCGCACTTCCAAGCCCTTCCAAGTGTTCAATGTACGTCTCAGCCGTCTCCTTAAATGCACCTGGACTGTCTGGCCATTTGTTCTGGCCCATTCCGGTTGTGTAAGGCGGTTCTTTGACTTCGACAGGGCGGTAAAAGTCGACAGCCTATACTATCAGCAAGTCTGCTAGATGAGTGGCATCCCTGTAGTGCACCAGCTTACCTCATGCGACCCCCCGGAAGCACTGTCTACTTTCAAGTACCCACGTGCATTGTCGCCTCCCTCGCTGGTCAACCTGATCGCCAGCTTCTTCTTGTCCTCGTCGGTGGCTGTTTCAAAGAACTCTCTGGCTTTGACCAGCATGTCCGCAATCAAATCTGCCGGGACACCATGATTCTTCAAGTAGAAGAACCCAACCTCACGGCAGGCCTTGTCAAGCTCCAGAGCAACCTTTCGCTTCTCCTCTGCCGAGGTGTGAGGGGATAGGAAGGGGGCAAAGTCAACGATAGGCAGACTGGAAGCCATGGCGAAGACTCGATACTAATCTAAGCTGGTGAATACCTTGGATTGTCCATTTGCTATCAGCCACGCTAAGCCTACCTCTTATAGTATACCCCAGAATTTTATGAAGAGACCATTTGCAATCGGCAGCCGTAGGAACAGCGTACGGGCGCAGACTTGCAGGGATAAAGATGATAAGATAGTGTCGTTGGAATCGCCCATTCTGTCCTCGGATCCCGCGAGATAGAGTCCACTATCTTGTCGCAAAGCCCTTGAGGGGCCCTCCGTGGTTTCCGCGGATTCCGGACGCTACATAGCTATCTCCAACTATCTGCACTGAGATTTCCGGATCAAAGCCAGATAAGTCGAAGCACAATGACCATTTACCAAAGATCCTTGATACGTACGGCAGTATGAAGTTTGCAGAATCCACCATCACCATTTGCGTTATCTCTTGCGCATTCCTTTCGTTCCATGACTGGTCTAGACCATCAGCTCTAAACTGGTTTGTTTTACCATAGATAAAAGCAGAGGTGCGACAAGCGACTGCCATAGCGCGGAACCTGCCGCTACAGTGGTCGAGAGGAAGGGTAGTAGTAAGCCGTTGAGAAGAATGACGGGTAATTTATTGCGGGCATGGATAACATCTTTGGAAGCGGTTCTTCACAGCAGCAGCTATTCCGTAGGGACAGGAAGCTCAGCTTTGGAGGAAGCGATGGACTGGAAACTCGACATTTGGCCTTTCCCTCACCAGCTTGGAGGTATGCTCCTTGAGACTATGAAATTGATGTCACACTCGCCGAGTTCCTACCACGGTCTTGCGGGCACTTTACTGTTACGACAAGTGAAATGCTACATGATCGTCTTGAAGAATTGCGGCTTCCTCTCTGTTATCTTTCTACAGGCATCCGCTCTAATCAGGGCATGCGAGACTACGCATGGCATGTACCCAGCTACTTACATGTAGGAGGATGCTCTGAAACGAAACTCTCCCCCATGACACAGACTGCTGAGCTTGGCGTGACCCAGCTCCCAGTCTGTCTCTATTCATCCATTCTACGACAAAGTTGGCGGACGGCCGACTTGCGCAAAACTGCTCAGTTCGTTCATTCACTGGGGTAAATCATCGAACCAAAAGAAATGATCGCATGCTCACTGGGCCGCTTCAGTTCACAACTACCTTGCAGCTACGTAGAGCCCTTAATAGCCTACTGGAGCGGATGAAGGAAAATCGGAGTCTGGCCGTGTCGACGCTCTCAGCTCGTCTCGATTTAGTTTTCAGCCACTCAACCACAATTTACTAGGTCCCCTTCGGATGATCGCCAAGAACGGCGTATACAAAATTGGATCGTATGGCAATCTCATCTCATGCTCATTACGGGTGCGAGTACCGAAGGATAAATAAATGAATAAGATAAAATAAGAAATTTCTATACCAAGAAAATAATGAATTGCGTATAAATAGGTCATTTACATATCTTATAATTTAGTATGCCTGTAGGGCAGATGTGAGATGAAGGGGTCTCGTTTACTATGAAACCCTCTTAACAGTACACAGACTCCCAGGATGTAATCGCAGAATAGCCTAACAACATCATATTTTATACCCTTTCCATGACCGCAAGGCGAAAGAGACTCTACTGTTGAGAAGGGTACATAAGACAGGCACCCGATGAAGTAGTCGGAACCAACTCCTTCTCGAAGCCTCGGCAATGTAATACTCAAGAACTAACTAGTCATTCTCCCCCGTGGGGATTCACATTTAGGCTGGCAACTTGGACATGGGGAAAGTCAGGGGCTCAGTGACTATTAATCACTAGACGTTATATTCGGACCGAAATATGTACATAAAGAAGCTTATTCATTTCCCTCCTCTCTTATGCAGTGCTCATTGGGCCGCCAAAGTACAACTTGTAATGCGATGCTAACTATGGCTTCATGCGGGGTACGGGGTATAATACGCGTGCCAATGATTAGCGTGCGAGCCGACCTTGTCGATTTCATGTGCCGAATGCCGGTTGTAGCATTGAATTCAGGTACCCGCGCCAATGGCCGAAACATGGAGACTATCTACGAGGCAAAGCCAGCGCTGATCACAAAGCTAACATCGTCATTGAACGAGGCGGTGGCATCAAACGTGTGAACGCCGCCGTTGCTCGCAATGTAGAGCACGTTGTTGTAGTGGCGGAAGAAGCGAGTCGGGTAACTCCACGATCGGATCGTGTTTCCGTCGCCGTTGAGGGCACTCAGAGGGCAGAAGGTGGCGTCCTCGTGGAACAGCTTGGTGCCGTCGTTGGCGTTGAGAAGCAGCGCAAAGCTGCTGTGGCGGATGTAGCTCCCGGGGGTGTCGACCGACTCGAACGAGAAGCAGGCGCTGTTGCCGAGGCCGGTGCGCACCGTCCAGCTGGCTTGCTCCTTGAGCGTCGTGGAGCTGGACGACGTGACGACCTGCGTGTTGACCGTGGAGTCGGTGTGCGCAATGTAGCGCGTGTTGTAGCCGGCCGTGGTGACGCGCAGGGAGATGGACGAGCCGACGGTGAGGGCCGGGCCGCTCGTCAGCGACGTGGTGGCGTACTTGGCGGCGACGATGTTGGACTGCACCGAGTTCTCGGTGGCGTCGCTGGGGTAGCCAGAGGTCATGACGCCCTCGTAGAAGGTGCCCTGGGCGCCGTTGCTGTTGTCGCCGCCAATGCCGAGGATGATGGCGCCCTCCTTGCTCATCGGGTTGTAGCCAGAGGCATTGGGGCGCACGCCGCTGTAGTACGTCGACAGCGAGCCAGACGCCGAGTTGCCGCCGCGGATAGCCCACTGGTTGGACTCGCCCTTGATGGCGGCAGTGACGAAACGGTAGGAGATGGACGGGTCACCGGCGTTGTAGGTGGTGCTCTCGCCCGAAAACAGGCCGTTCTCGAGGTCAGCCATGACCCAGGGACCATCGCCGGCGCCAGTGCCCCAGGTGGTGCTGTCGCCGTAGTAGATGGCCTCCATGTGGCCATTGCCTGTGTCGGTGCTGCTGGTCTC
Organism: Rugonectria rugulosa; assembly: GCA_023509875.1. Classification (NCBI taxonomy): domain Eukaryota; kingdom Fungi; phylum Ascomycota; class Sordariomycetes; order Hypocreales; family Nectriaceae; genus Rugonectria; species Rugonectria rugulosa. Next base: position 14,913 of record JALNIO010000340.1, read on the forward strand.
AGCGTTGCCGTAGTCGAAGCAGCAGGCATCGTTGTAGTGGGTGCCATCCAGCACAGCGTACATGCCCTCGGCTTCATCGCCTGTGGCCGTGCCAGTAGCATCGTTGATGCGGTAGCCAGTGCCCGGAGAGACGAAGACGCCGTACGCCTTATTCCCGTTCAGGGTGACTGGTGCACCAATGGCGCTGGCCAAGTTATCATAGCCATCGACATCGGGGCCGTCGAAGCCGCCAGGGGGGGCCTGAGTCAGATGGTTGCCATTGCCAGACTGGTCGTAAATGATGGTGATGAGGCAGGTCGTGTTGGCGCAAAAGGTGTCCTGGGCGGCGGCATTGGCCACACCCCCGGCCGAGACGGGGGAGATCTTGGTCGTGGTGTTGTCAGAGCCCCGTTTCACTTGATACAGGGCGCTGCTGAAGGTGCCGTACAGGGCACGAGTGGTGCTGTGCGCCGCGACACAGGGCGTGCCGCCGGAGGAGTAGATGTCGCAAGGCCCGGCGGCGACGAGGGAGACGGTGGCGCCAAGGCCTACAGCAAGGCTCAGCTTGGAGAACATGTTTACCAGTGATGCAGAAGAAGATGGGCCTAGTGTGCCAAGTGTCTTGACTCTTGGCAAACATGTTGTTCAGGAACCACGTCTATATATACGAATTGCTTGGCAAGCTATAGTAGATGCTCTATGTACGGCTCTATGTAAAACTTGTTGCAGATGCCCTTGTCTGATTCGCGCGGTTGGTGAATAAACAAGTCACCCGTCATGGCCCTTCTGGTTCCGATTAGTGGAACATTGAAAGAAACGAACCTGCATTGACGTTCGGTAGGTAAGGTAGTAATGGAACATGTTTTGAGTGAGGTTTTGATGGGCTTGTGCATGTAAATTTGCCAGAATCCATAGTTACTGAGAGCTGATACGAGTTCCAGCAGGGATCATCCCCCGAGAATAGGCTATCCCTACTGGAGCAGTGTATTTTCTCTCCGCATCTCAATAAGGAAAGGCTATTCACAAGAAACTGGGAAGTTTATAACCGACGATCCAAAAGCCACGGGATCAAGTGGTTGTCTATTAGCCAGGAGGGGTAGGATCTGGCCATCTCGGTATACAATGCCAAATCACCGAGGGCATTACATAGGGGCGGCTACAGGACACGCTCTATGAGGCAGGTTGCTTTTCCTCATAGGACTCAGCAGCGAGTCAGATCGACCGAGAGCCGGCAATTTATAAGGCCAAGATGGGCATGTGGTCGTTCCGCCATAGCCGGCGACCCGCCCCCTCAGCTCGTATGAGAATCCTTTCCCGTTGCCGATCGCTCACCCCAGACTCGCCAAGAGAATACGTCTGGAAGATCACGAGCTTCTCTGCAGTGTTACACTGCCTGGTTGAACTTTGGTGACGTGGACTGCGAGTTTATAGAATTAGGGGAACAAAATGATATCATGCAGCAATTTCTCAGTCGAAGAATACGACTCGCACGGTCATAACCTTTCACTAAAACAGGAACCTCCGGATACGCCAGCGCATGTAATAACTCGCACCTTTCTAGTCTAGAATTCGAATCTTCTCTTTTACCCCTCTCAAGAATGACTTTCGAGACCCAAGCGGCAGTAATCACACCCAGAAAGCAATACTCGCCCTCCGTCGTGCCGTAGAACAATATACCAAGGCATCAAACAAAGCAATAGTCGCCGTTTTATCCTCGTCCTACCGAGGACGCGGGGACCGAAAGGCTCTAGTAGAAACCAGAATTGCCTCAATAACGGTGGAATACAGTCATATGGAGTTTCTAATCAAAGGCAATTCTAATGTTCACAAAAGCTGTATTCGGGCACAGCCAAAGCAGCCCCTTCTTTCCTCGTCCGCTCTTCCATAAGTTTGAGCCGGTGCTCACGCGCCTCCTCCACACTCATAACTCCCTCCGGAACGCCATCGTCAAGCGTACCAGAGCCAGGCCCATCCTTCCACCAATCCTTTTGCTGCGGTGGGACGTTGGCTGTGGAAATGACACGCCGGTGAGGATCAATGAGCCAGAGGGCAATGAAGCGCCTGTGGCCGGGTTTGGTGGCGTCTTGGAGCCGAAAGGAAGAAACTGCGTGCTGGCTGGAGGCAAATTGTCAGCGAGTCATCTCTAAAGGGGAGGTTGAACTTACAAAACGTTTGGAAACGCGAGGAGTCGTCCTTGCGGCGTCTCAACATCTCCAAAGTTCTGCGTGCAGTATCCAGCGACTCCGCCAGAAGGACCGAGAGAGGTGCCGTATACTCTTTCGAGCCAGTTGTACTCATCTTGCTCGGCGTTTACATCGTCGTTGAGGTAGGAACTCGTTTGCATGCGGAATGACAAGTGACTTGGAGTCACATTGACACTGTCAATATAGTACAAGGCTGTTGCGGCAATCTTTTCGTTCATCTGGCCCTCGAGCTACAGGAACATCATTAATATGACAGAAGACCACGTCTGGGCTATAGCATACTCACATGCCATCCGCCTGCTGGAAACTCAGGCTTTTCGGGAGTTAATTCGATGCTCGCCATCTTCACAATAACCTGTAGCCCATTCTCCTCAAGCTCTTCGCGGAGAGTTTGTGTGGGAGTGTAAACAACTTGTTGATAATCCAGGGGCTCTGGTATAAGAGGCTCCCGGATCGACTCCCACTTTGCTCTTGCGAGGTCCCAGTCTTGGATATTCGGGGTCAGCGGAGGAAGGCCCTCAGCTTGGCGTCTATCGTTTTCCTCGGGGTCTACCTCGATAGGGTTGTCTGTTGAATAGCCCCCCTCTGTGTCTAGCTCAAGCAACGTGTCATCGTCAAGCCGAATGTCGGCGTGCTTGAACTTTTCCTCGGAAAACTCGGGAGTCCAGAGCGTATCATTCGAGTCACTACATGCGTGAATTATTAGTTCCCCGTTGGCTCGAGAGCTCGATCAAACTCACCTTGCGCTGATAATCTTTTCGAATCGAGACCTTGCCCTCCCAGCAAAATGTTGGACTGAATAATCGATAGTTTCCCGGAGACACTGGTCCCAAGCACCAATCGCTCTGTCAACGAAGCGCTCAATAGTCTCGTAAATCTCGGGAAACTTTTGCGGATGCAGGTTGTTTATGTAGCTCGTGAACTTGGCGCTTCCATCGTCCCGAAATGTGACATTGGCAGGAAGCCACTGGTACGTCTGGGACCAAAGCTCAAGGTCAACGTTGCCAGAGCCTACGCCATAGCGAAATCTGTCGGAGCCTGTGAGGTCTCTGTAAGATTGAGGCCCGTCGTCCTTTGGGACAGTAGCTCCTTGTCCGATAAAGTCGAGGGCGTTGGAAACACCGACTACTTCTTCTTGAATGAACGGGGACCGGCCTATCACTTGTCAGATCATTGTGAAATATGAGATTACCTAGGTTGACATACCATAAACAAAAGGGTACATGGATGGGTGAACCAGATCCTGGACCATGTCGTTGCTCCTTGGATGCCAATCCACGTTGGCTCCTTGATCAGCGCGCAGAGTATCGAAGGCTTCGATCAGTTTCTTGTGAAGATTATCATCAATGTAGGAATCCGACTTGACAATTGTGTTTTTGGGGCCATCGAAAGTAGGAATGAGCTTGGAGGTAGCAAAGTACCGGGCCTTGTTGCGCAACTCTGCGATACACTAAAGCCAAAAATGTCAGTATTACTCGCCGACGGGTGAGATGAAGAAGAATCTTACAAAGTCAAACGCTTTGTCAGAAATGATTCTCGACTTGGGCATCGGAATCTTCTCAGACTCCTTGTCCAGCATGATCCTCGCAAAGAGCCCATCCTCGGGCTGTCGACGCGCCTCGTCGCGCCACTTTTGGACAATGGCCTCATCAAAGACTTTTTCGTGCCAGCCGGGCTTGTCCGTCAGCTTGTCCATGAGAATCATCATGCCGACCTCCCTCATGGGAAGAACGGCCGAGTACCCTTGCGTGTACTCGGGAAAGCCAATCGGATAACCTGGCAGGAGGCGGTCGGCGAATCGATCGCCGCCTTGGTACGGGTACCGGAGGTTGACGTTGACGCCCGGGTACTGAAAGGTGGCCATTGTTGCGCGAGGTAGCTTCTGTCTGTGAGGGAGCAGCCGTGAAGACTGAAGCGCGGAGGACCTGAGGTTAAATACTCTCGTGAGAGGCATTCTTGACTGCATCCTTCTGAACGTCATGACTTCACATTGCAGCTTATGGGGTAACATTAGGCAGACTTCACGCCTCCACTGGAGCAGAGTGAGGTGAGCTGGGGGATAGCGTGAATCCTGGAAGGATTCTGAATGGTCAAATTTGCCGTGACAACCGTCTCTAGCGTCTCTTTCTAGGCAGGCTTGGCAGGCCTCGTTTGGTGCAGCGCAGAAATGTCCTATTCCAATCACTACCTAGGTACTTTACTTCAATAGGGAGTTAGTTACAAAATGCAGGAATGAGTTGGCTGGGTTTAATATCACCATCCATCAGATCAACTAAACCGCCTTGACACGGCACCAGCTACTATATCATGATACCCGCGTTCCATCTAAACAGTCTAATTAACATCGTTGAATCTCTGACTGCTGCAGTTCCAAACGACACTTGGTAGTGACACTGCCAATAACTACTGCAGTAACTGTATGATGCCTTCGTTACCCGTCTCCTCTGCCATCTCAAGAAGCGTTTTCCCAGCCGAGTTGATCGTCGTCTTATCTGCCTTGAGCCTTTGCACCAAGACCCGAACCGTTTCCAATTTCGTCTGCTCGACTGCAATCCAAAGCGGTGTCATGCCGTTGCCATCTTTTGCCTCCAACTGAGCCCCTTCTTTAACAAGAAGCTCTACAACTTCTGTCATCCCCCGATATGCTGCCCTGTGGAGCGGTGTCATGCCGTTGTTATCTTTTATCTCCAACTGAGCCCCTTCTTTAACAAGAAGCTCTGCAACTTTTGTCCTCCCCAAACTTGCTGCCCAGTGGAGCGGTGTCCTGTCCTTGTCATCTTTCGCATCCAACTGAGCCCCTTCTTTAACAAGAAGCTGTAAGACTACAACTTCTCTCGTCCCCTGAAATACTGCGAAGTGGAGCGGTGTCTGGCCACCTTCATCTTTTGCCTCCAACTGAGCCCCTGCTTTAATAAGAAGCTGTAGAGCTTTTATCCCCACCCCAAATACTGCCCTGTGGAGCGGTGTCCTGTCCTTGTCATCTTTTGCCTCCAACTGAGCCCCTTCTCTAATAAGAAGGTCTACAACTTCTATCCTCGCCCCAAATGCTGCCAAGTGGAGCGGTGTCTGGCCATCTTCATCTTTTGCCTCCAACTGAGCCCCTTCCTTAATAAGAAGCTCTGCAAACTTTGTCATCCCCCGAGATGCTGCCTTGTGAAGGAGAGTGGCGCCAAGCACATTCTCAACGTTCATGTCGGCCCCAAGTTCGACGAGCAACTTTACCGTTTTCGCGTCTGCACGTTGAGCAGCAAGGTACAGTGGCGTCTCTGCAGGCCTCTTTCTCGTCTTGAATTTTGTTTCGATAGATATGCCTTTAGCTCTGAGCCACTTGATGATCTTGGTTCGACCACTCTTGGCAGCGTGGTGCATCAGTGTCCAATTATCAGCATCAAGTGGCCCATCTCCATCATTCTGGTCCTTCCAAGTCGTATTGTCGTCGCTCTGAGTCTTGAAGAGAATTTTAAGAATGCGTAACCGCCCCATTTCCACTGCGAGATGAGCAGGCATCGCCCCTTTATTGTTCATTTGTCCTTGGTCTGGCTTAAGGTTCAGGAGCTCCAGAACGTTCTTCTTCCTCCCAGTTTTGACAGCGAGGTGAAGTGGTGTCATGCCTTCCCGATCCTTCGCGTTAAGTAGTCGGTCAAGATGCTTGTCGCCCAACAACTTTACAACCCTGGCACTCTTCGAAATCGCAGCAAAGTGCATCGCAGTCCTCCCGTCATGATCACGAATCATCGGATTTGAATGATTCAACAGTTCGCATGCTGCATCTGCTCTCCCTCGTAAAACGGCCCAAAAAAGAGGTGTAAACCCAGACTTGTCGATGAGGTTTGCATTGGCGCCAGCTTCGAGTAGAAGTTTAACCAGTTCAACGTGGCCATGTATTGCTGCAACATGCAAAGGCGCTACTCCATCAACGTCTTGCGCATTGGTGTCTGCGCGTAGTCTCAAAAGCTCCTGTACTACAGCGACCTTTTCCTGTCGACAGGCGTGGTGCAACGGAGTTCGTCCACGTATGTCTGTTGCGCCGATCTTGAAACCAAGATCTGTCACCAAAGCTTCTGCAGAGCTGGCATCACCAAAACAGGCGGCAATATGAAGAGGTGTGAAGTGGAGGATGTCTTTGTCCTTTCCCATTTCCCGCTCAGACATCATAAGCAGGAAGGGATCTAATGCGCCTTGATGGAAAGGTCTTGACCTGTGAATTGTCTCCAAGAATCTCTTTCGTTCTCCGTAGTCACAATGCCTGCTCAAATCATAGAGCCCCTCAAATTCTAGGAAAAGGTCGTCAAGATCATCTTGGTTTTCCCCATTAAAACTCTTCATTTCCCACAGAATGGTATTGGCTTCCCAATCAAACTGTTCCAAGTCATTGTCCAGGTCTTTTTTGAGTTTGTCCAAGGGATTAGTAACAGCTTTGTCTAGGAGTTTCTTCTTTGCCAGGCGCAGCTGAGCACTGACTGTCGAGCGAAAGACCAGCAAAAGGATTGTCGCTTGAGTGTTGAAATCCTCCTTTTTAGGGTAACATTGCGTTATTCGAAACAGCCATCGATAGGCTCGGTTGGCCTCCCCCCAGTCGGCTGCCTGCTCGAATACTCTAGCTCGTTGGTGCGTCAAGCGAACGATCGAATCAGTATCTGGAAGCTTGTTTGCTGCACTCAGTGGCGGGATAATGGTCAAGTAGACTTCCTCAAGAGTTCCAAGGCCTATAGCCTGAATCTTTTGCGTCAACCTGACAATTCTTTCATTCTGAAGTGAGAACTGGTTCCAGGAGTCGCTAGTAGCGTCTATGCCCGACTCAGCGTGTTTTATGGTAGTTTCTCCCGATACGGGATGATCCATCGTTTTTGCCAAAGCCCGCATGAAATTCGAGAAGATGTGTTGAGCCAACAGCTTTTGCAAAGAGCTATATGACTCAGCTCCGAGAACCGTTCCCTCGAGCTCAGTATCTCTACTATCGCAGATTTCGAAGAGAGGATTCCGATCTCGAGCTCCCAGATTGCAGAATCCAATAGCATGCTCGAGCCCATCGAGAGAGGCACTAACTGTGCTCGTCTCCTTTGAAGTCGAGTTATTGGACTGTATATGTGTGTCTGAAGCTGAGGTCCTGGGCTTCTGCGCCACCGTCTTGACATTCAAGATATCTTGATTGGGCAACCACCAACGAAGATCTTGTTCGAGGTCTCGTGAGTATTCTCCGAGCAAGCGTAGCTTCTGCCTCGGGGTTATCTCACTTTTACGGAGCCAGTCATCGTCGTTCCCTTCTCCTTCCCCTGACACCCCTGGGGTCGTGCTTGTTGCTGAGCTTTTCGCGTGATTTTGCTTGCCCGAGCATTCGATCATGTAGATCCAGATGGAAAGTACCGCGTCGATCTCATCAGCGTACGCTCTCCAGGTATTGTTGCGTTGCAGCTTTGCATGAAAGTCAATCTGGCCTCTTCCAATCTTCATGCTCCAAGTGAAACTCGGAGATTTCTGATACGTGCCAGTGAGTTCCTCGAGTGCAATCTCAATAGCTCTAGCAACGGAATTGGCCTCTTGAGAAGCCACTCCAGGCCATTTAGCAATTTTCCCTAGATCTCTCCTGAGCCGTACTATCCTATTAGCGGTCGAACCATTTCCCCGACCGTTTTTGCGGCTTTCGCTTGGCTGCTCGATATCCATCTGACCATGTTCCGAGCCGTCATCCAGGATAAGAGCATTCATCCAATGCACATCCTCGCTGGCCTCGTCCCGATTTTGGTCAAAGTTCTGCTTCGAACTGCGTGGCCTTTTCCAAGACGTATCGTGCTCCCCTTTGGTATCGTCAGAGGCTTTCGGTGCGAACAAGTCCATCGGAGCATTCACGTTCATTTGCCGGGTCCCAATGACCATTGCGAGCCAGTCTACTTCGTGCCCTGGATGAAGTGAAAAGGATTTGGGAACTTCCACCAGGTTTCCCCGGATAGATATCCTTAGAATCGTCATAGCCATGGTTGCGATAAGTTGCGCGATAGACGCTGACCAATGCATTCCCCGAAGGCCAACAAATTGGAGTACGAACCCAGAAATGCTGAAGAAGGTCCCGATAGAGGTAACAGTTTCATAGCCAATGTTTTGCCACTGTCGCGGTCCCTTACCTTCCTCTGCCTTCTTAGGGTCTTGTACTTGCCAACTTTTGCTTCGACTGGATGTTGTGACAACCTTTTGGTGGTGATTGGGAGTAACAGCGAATGACTTGAACGCTTGGTCATTGACTGTGCCAGACTTTTGTAACCAAATGACTTGGGCTATCCGATCTTTCGGAATATACTTGGTCTCATCGGTACTGCTCTCAACTATATAGCCACAACAGGCCATACCAAGCACCAACAGAAGAGTTCCCAGGGTAGTGCAAGGAAACGCGTAACTTTGGACACGACTGCCGTCTTTGCGCCATCGCAGCGGTGGGTAGTAGGTAATGAATCCGAAGTAAACAATGACGGAAAGCTGAATAATGACGCCAAGTAAAGCCAACCCTCGCAATATGCGAGGTTTCACTGGATTATCAACATTTAAGGTGAGATTTGGTGTTTGAGAACCGTCATCCATGTTTCGGAAGATCAAGAAATCTTTATCAGAACGCTGGTCCTGACCCTTCTCTTCCTGTTCTGACTTTTGAGATACCTGCGTTTGCGTAGAAGCCTGCGTAGCAGCCTGCGTAAATTGGCCCATTTCGATTGCATGCGAACCGCCCTCGAGCCCTGTTTGCGATTCGGTTGCAGGCCACGTATTGACATCCGCACCTTGCATCACACTAGTATTTGTAGCTGGTGTTGTGACTGGGCCAGCGGATGTCTCCTGGTAGGATGTATTATCAGTCTCTCCGAAATCTGCGTCAGAAACTAGGAATGAATGAGTAATTTCTGTCTCAAAAGATTCGTGGCCTGAGCCGGCATTCAACTGACCGATCTTGAAGTATTGTTGCGAGACGGAATCATCGCTGCGTAGGGGCATTACTCGTATTTCTGGCTGCGTTGATGATCCGGTTTGCATAGAGTCTTCCTTTGGCCAAAGAATAACAAACTCGCGTATAGGGCCTTCACCCATGACACGCACGATTTCTTGACCGCTCCAAAGCTCGCACACCTCGTTTGAGGTGGACGACATCAGCTCAGCCTCGGCCACGGCGCGACTTTCTCTCGCTCTTCCAACAATGGCCTTCAATATTTTCGGGCCACCAACACGAATAGCACTGACGATGATCGTAATGATACCGAGAGGAGCCATCGCAAGGATGATATTTTCTAGCCATCCTGTAGCTTGACTGAGGAACTGTGTCGTGACTCGCTCACCAAAGAGGGCGAGTACTCTACAGAGAGTTTCTTAGCTAACAATCTTCTTAATAGGGTAAAATGGAAAAGAGGTCGTACGGCGCCAAATCAGAAAATAGGTTATTTGCGAAGTCTTCGCCGCCATCGGCTGCAACCTCTGCAACGAGGGTTATGCCGATGAGAAGATGAGTAAGTTTGGTGAATGACATGACTCGAGGGAAGATGGACTCTTTGCCTAGCTCAAAGCCGACAAAGTTGGGAATGGCTTGACAAAATGGTCACCATGGTGGGCTGGGTTGGTGTTTTGATGCCTCACGTCGCATCGTTCAGCAGCAGGACTGTTGGTCTGAGATACCGTCTTGCATATACCACTAAACTCGTTACGGCAGTCTCACAGTCCTAAGAGGACGATATATGCGTGTTTGGGTCCTCGTAGAAGCGCCAGGCCACGTCAGTCACAGTTGTGACCCGGCTATTGGCCAGTGGGAAGTCCTCTGCGGCACGCCGCAGTGTAAGCGCTATGACAGGCTGCATATATCCATTCGCCTACAAGGATGTTCAGTAATGGTTCAAGATGGCTGCGCTTAGAACAAGTAATGATTGAACGTGTTTAAGAACTGGTTAGTTGATAGTGAGTAAAGTGAATTTTTCGATTTATACAAGAGTGATTTTTGTCGTCACGACTACTATGTATCGCGTATCTTGGTGCAATACCCGTAGTCTCATGATTGAGAATTTGAGCCGTGCCGTCGCAGCTGACCAGGATGCGACCCTGTAGCGTGCCGTTGTAACAAGCCGTTAGCCAGTCATTCGCATCTTAGACGTGGATCAACAAGGATGATACCCCATTTTACGCATGCAGCTGGACTGGGACCAACACAAAAATGATAATAAAAATTTCAATGCCATGCTGGATTTTTCCTTGGAAATATCTGTCCAAATCGACCACGTCCGTCGAATCCAAATACGATAGTTCGTCCTTTGTTGGTAGAGACCTAAGCCGAGCTGTTAGTCTAGGCTTAAGAAAGAAAAAGGCATCACCTACCGTTATCCCATTACTCTCAGACGGAACAGTCAAAAACCCAGCTCGCTTGCAGATATCAGTAATATACTCATCTTGGCTGATAAGCATATACATCCAGAAACAGTTTGGGGAGTCGATATCCTCGAACAAGCCCGCATCTATTTTTTGACCTTCCTTGGAGGAAAGGAAAGACAAAATTCTTATCCCATTAGTTGCGATAGAATATCCGCTGATATCGGGCGCCCAGAATTCGAAGAAGCGCATCCGTAGCCTCTTTGGATACTTTCTTGGGATGTCTAGCGTAGAGAGGTCAAGCGCAGGCGGAGGAGAACAAATCGGGGCTGGCCAGCCAATACTAGACAAGATAGGCTCCTTCTGCAGGCTCAGAACATCGCGCATTTCAAGACCCTGTTGTGGAGTCAGTTTAAAAACGAATAATGAGAGTAGCTTACTGACATCGCCTGTGATGACAACAGCAGGGGGCAGAGCCTTGCGAGAAAAGTGTTTCCACAATGCACCCGGCACGCTTGGGTGATTACGACACCATTCATCGCAGCGCTTAGGCGAGACGAAGAAAATCTGCCGAATGCCGAGATGGTCTTCTGCCACAAACATATCCTTGTTTTTCTCCCCTTCATCCTCCCCTTCATCCAACCGCATAGTTGGGGCTGGTGTCAGGAGGTAGGTTCCCTTTTTGGTATTAACTTCAGTTGTATTCTGCAAACTCTTGACATAATGTCGACCGTCTATCTTGACGTACGACACATATATAGACTGCGTCAGGTCAAGGGCGGAGCCGCTAGTATCATCGGCGATCGCACCCGTGCACCTGCTCCTGTGCTGTGACGACGGCGCTGGCCTCTACAAGAAGTCCAGCAATCATGAACCACAACTCTGGGAGAAGCGTACCGTGCCATCCTTCCGCCAATTGCAAGTTGCGGCTCAGAGCCTGTTGAATGTATTGCGCTCGTCATCGCTCCTCGCTGGCCGATGGAGCAAAGGCGTAGTTCGTAGCGGCGAGGAACGTTGGCGTCACAGAATATAGGCGGGATTCATAGCAACGGTTGTGGAAGCATACTGTCGTTTTGGTACTAAATAAGCACTTGGGCGAGAGGCACATGTGCAATTTGATATCGATCTCACGGTCAAAGAACACCGCGTGTCGTCGAAACAAAAACTCGCAGGAAACGTGGTCATCGCCGACGGCTGACCAGAGACCTTGCTATCAGTAGAAAGTGTTCGTGAATACAGCGGTAACATACCTGCAACGATTGATTCGTCAGGCTCCAACTTGAACTGGCATAACCTGCAACGGTCCTGTAAGATGCAGTACCAGGGCGATAAGAAA
>JALNIO010000341.1:0-39960 GCA_023509875.1 Rugonectria rugulosa
ACCTCCTATCAAGTTTACTAGAACGCGAGCGGTATTTATCGTCATTAGAAACACACAGGATCGTATAGCAGCCTTAACAGGAACGTTCGTTTCCCCATGCGCATCGGTACTCTCAGCCGACGTCTAAAATTATTTTGCTTCCAATTCTCTCCTTTACTTGGCTGGCCGTCTCTTCTGACACCTTTGTAACGCTCTTTCTGCAGCAATTGGATGTAGTGGAAGATTACATGGACTCTTATAGCTCAAGACTTGCTGCTGCGACTTGCCGTACGGCGAGAGCCTTCAATTCCCATCCGGAGCAAATGCTTTATCGACCTCCGGAAGTGGGTTGGTTTATTGCTTCAAAGGCTCTGATGATGCGCGACAAAACTCCCAAAATTTGAGTAGCCAAGAGTTATATCATTGACCACGGGGTATTTCTAAATGTAGGAGAGGTCAGCGGTTAGGCATCGCCGCGAGGCCACGATAAGTGTGAGCTGACAACAGTCTCACTTCTGTCTGCCGGGTGTGATCGACCTGGCCATTTTCGGTCGGTCATTACGCAATATCTAGCGAATTGGAGCGGTGTTTGGAAAAGGCGAGTGAAGGGCATAGACATTCCTAATCGGGTCATCGGGAGCGCAGACGCGTTCGTTGAGAGGTTGCTCATCTCGCGCTAACCATTTTGGAAATCCGAAGTTAGGTGGGCAAGTGGTTTATATAGGCGTGCAGAGGTAAAAAAGGGACGTATTTTTAGTAAAAAGAGCTGTGAGTGTCAGTATTTAAATCAATTCTTATTATCGGAAGACTTTTATCATCTCACGACAAAGAACGGCACAATCATGAGTCTTGACCAAGCTTACTACCTCCCAGAGGTTGACAATTTCAGTCCTTCAACCTGTAGCTGCCATCACGATACTCCTTCGCTCAGCCGGGAAAATGAGAGCTCAAAACAATCCAGCCTTTCGTCAGAGGAGATAATTGACGGCTGGACAGATGTGAACCCAAGCCCACAAGAGTTCTCTGCTCAGCTACGACATGCTCCTCCTAACTTCCACTCAGATGAGGGAACCTTCTCGGAGGTTTGCGTTTTTGCTCAATGCTTGATCCCCGGGCGCGGCGACCCCATCCCCAATGCTGCTGTTGGCATCTCCATCAAGTACGGAACCATTACATTTGTCGGGACCCAGTCACAGCTACCACGAATGCTGGCTCTGGTGCCGCGTATTTCAGTGGGTTATCTTCTTCCGGGGCTTTGGGATTGCCACACGCACTTCATTGGTTCCGTCAAAGTCGACTACCCTGAGATAATACAGACTCATCCTGCCATGCTAGGTGCGGCTGTCACTCGTGGCTTGCATCAAACACTGATGGCGGGGTTCACTTCGGTTCGAGATGCCGGCTCCTTCGCAACAGAGGTCGCCCCTCTGGTTGAATCTGGAGTTATTTTAGGGCCCAACATCTTTGGCGCTGGAGGTGCCATTGGTATCACGGGTGGGAGTTGCGACGCGTGTACCTTGCCGGCTGACTACGTCTATACTCGTCAAGGCATATCAACTGGCAACCCTTGGCCAGGTGTCAGTGGAATGGTTCTGGCAGACGGTGTGGACCAGTGCCGCCTTGCAGTCAGGCAGCAGATCCGGCGCGGCGCCAAGTGCATCAAGGTTCTGGCCACCGGCGGCGTACTAAGCACCACAGATGATCCCAAGTACAGGCAATACTCAGACGCAGAGCTTGCAGCGCTAATTGACGAGGCCAGGCTCCAAGGTCGGTCCGTGGCGGTGCATGCTCATGGAAAAGACGGAATTATGGCTGCTGTGAAGGCAGGTGCTCACACTATTGAGCATGGAAGCTACATCGACGACGAGGCAGCAGATCTGATGGTCGAGCGAGGCGTGACTCTCGTGGCTACAAGGCATGTGGTAGAGGCTGGACTGAAGAACCTCGACAAGCTCAATCCTCCTACAGCAAGGAAGATGGTTGGCATTGCTGAATCTCACCTGCAAGCTTATCGGACTGCTGTACGCAAAGGAGTTAAAATTGCATTGGGCACCGATATTGCCTCTTCCGACCCAGCATCCGTCACATCACACGGCAACAACGGCAACGAACTCGCTTTGGCCGTCAAGGCGGGCCTCACTCCTCTTGAGGCTATCGAGGCCGGAACTATCAACTCGGCTGAGACCTTGGGAGCCCTGTCTCCCAAGAAAGGTCTGATCCGTGAGGGTTGGGATGCCGATTTGATTGCTGTTGATGAAGATCCCCTCAAAGACATGCTCGTTTTTCGCAACCCGGACAACATCAAGTATGTGTGGAAAGGGGGCTTACTGGTGAAAAGACCAGGCGCTCAAATGCTCTGGCCACCTTTGGGAAAGGCCTAGTTCGCGAATTGCAATAAACCTATTAGTAATAGCAGACATATTGATGGCGAAATGTGTAGAATAATGTGTTCCGCATACTATGCTATAGGCTGTATTCGTACAAGTCTCCGTAGCGGAGTCAGGTCGGGGTGCGCACCCGCGCACCCGAACAGGAAATGTGGTTCCTTACCTCGGCCAATCCTCCTCCCACAAGCATTCCACGTATAGAAAGTCTTATATTGCGCGTATACCTAGACTGCGTTCGTACTTGACTCCCGAGCCGGAGGAGGATTGGATGTATTTCTATGACTATTAACTCAGCAAGACACTGCTATATCTGGGTAATCTCAGCGACCGCCTCAGCGTAAGTCCCGGGGATGTACGGGTGGGCGGTGTGTTATATCTGAATACACGTTCCAAATTGCAGCTGATAGGGAGCCATGCATGTCCGGGCTAGACATTTCAACAATACTTGGTGCCTGATCCTGTATTCTGCATTGAATATACATACTGGCTCAAGTTTCTCCGCAAAGACTCATGGTAGATTGGGTGCCTCATTCATTAATAGTAATTGTTTGTAATCTAAGTCGAAGGGAAATGTTTGAGCCTAGAAGACATCGTAACAATCGACCAGCGCCTCCGGATTCTCTTTGGCGTTACTCAGAGGAAGTAATAAGTCCCCCACATATAAAGTTGATCGTCTTGGTTTAGTTGTGCATTGATATGATAAATTCACCACTTCCAGGCAGATTTCGAATCTCATCACACGATAAACTGGTTAGTAGGTGAACAATGGCTATTATGTGTCGACACGAGCTAACGCAATCAGCAAGACCCTCCGGGACACCCAATCATTGTCCCAACATCTGTTCCGCCCACACCAGCAATCAGCAAAATACATTGAACCACGTATCCGACGCCCTCTCCAGCAATGCCACCTGATGCTAGAGCATACATAAACTTGGCATAAGAGTCAGGCCAGCGCTTCCTCCACACCCACGAGAGAACTGATCCAAGGGCAAGAGTCACGCCCATGGCGGATCCAGGTACTGTCATTGCGAGTCCAACAAGGGACATATTGGGGACCCAGTGTTCGATATGATTGTACTTGTGGTGTTGCACCAACCAGCGCTTCAATGTTACGAGTACCGCGCTCAAAACTGCCAAGACTACAGAGAAGATCCAACTGGATCGAGTTATTGGGAATTCCGCGGCAAGTATGGCTTCAGTAATGACGCGCCACGCGGTAACAGAAGGCAACGCGAATTGGCAGGTCGTAGCCGAGGCGTCAATGATGCAGGGAAACGCCTTGACGAAGAGTACGAACAAAGCTGGAGATAGGAACACCGCGACCAATGTGCCCAGCATTTGTGCGTGCCACTGAGCACGAGGAGGAGTTCCGAGGAGAAAACCGGTTCGAAAGTCCTGACACAACTCTCCGGCCTGGTTAGCGGCCGAAGCAGAGAGGACCGTCCCCACGAGATTGCTCCTAGCCGCATGGCTGAACCCAATGCTGTCAACTTGATGTCGAGTGACACCGCCTGTTATGAATTGGGACCCCTTGGCAACGGCGCCAGTAGGGAGGGTACCGGAAGCTCCGTAGACTTGGATCACGACAAATGCCCACATGAATCCCAAAAGAATGTTGAGCAAGATGAGGGAAGGAGGAACGCCATAGGTGTACTTCAAGGCAACAACGGCGAAAATGAAGGCAATGACGGTGACTGAGGACCACTCCCACCACCGGACCTGATGCTCCTTGGGGCTGGTATCTGGAATCTCGTCTTCACCCAAAGCCAGAGTGTGGTCATCCAATTCAGTTCCTGCGCCGGTGGAGGACTCCAAGCTTCTCCCAAAAGCTATACTAAGTCTTCTGATCAAGCGTCTGGAGCCATATTTTCCAAGTCTCCCAAAGTTCTTGGACTCAACAAGAATAGTTGTGATAGACGTGGCTAGCATGACGAAGACGGCTGGCCACAGAATCCAATACCTTGGCGAAGGGGACGTCATCAACTGGTCCTGAATAAAGGCGTCATAAGTAATCAGATCTGGGTTTGTGGCATCCGAAGCAATGCCAATAGCCTCGCCCTTCGCCACCAAGATTGGTCCAATAATGCCCCAGGCAATGACTGTACCAAGAAGGTAGGAAAATGAGGCGTTGAGGTCTATGAGCATACCAACTCCAATGATGGACGGTGACCATTGCCATGAAAGCCAGCCCCAGTCGACAGCCCCGATAATACTGTGGTCACCCCATTTGTAAATCCACCAAAAGGGGTTCCACGAGTACAAGATTCCTGGTGCATAAGAGGAAGCAACAGACCAGATCAGAGATGTTGAGAAGGACCAGCTGATGGTTTTGATCTTTTCTTTGGCACCCGAGGCTCCTTCGATACCAGAGTGCAAGGCTCGGATCGTAACTACTGACGCTGTACCAAGAGGAAAGTACAGGCTGAGCTGGCGTGCCAGTCTAAGGATGAACATGCGTCGGAGGGGAACAGAAAAGCCGAGTCCCCAGAAGCCGGCGACGAGGGTAAGACAGAGCAGTCTTCCAAAGTCTGATTGGGGTTCTGGGCCAAGAAGGTCAAGCTGATACATGGCAGGCACGCCACTGATGAACATGAAGCCGACACCGATGCATCCGAGCGACGTAGCTTGAATAATGTTGTTTTCATGCGGACCGAAGTAACTAGAAAGAAATGGAATCTATCCCATCTGTCAGTAAACTGTTGATCAGGTGACGGGTTTCCCGTTGGCGCCCATTGTCAAGATGAACATACTTTAGACTTTTCAAGCATCTTGCAAATTCCATATCCGAATATGGCCGAGAACAAGGTGGCATCGGCACCAAATCCCGTTTTCAGCCCTATGGTGGTCAGTCTGAGATTACCACATCATGGTCAGGACGACCTACCAAGATAAATATTTGCACAAGCAACCAAAGAGCCCAGCAAAACACCGGTCAAGACGGCGCGGATAGTGATGAGCCTTTGACCATTGTATGGCTCAACACCCAACAATGGTTCATAAGGCTTGTCCTCTTCAATCTCTCCATGAGCAATGCTAGCACCGTCCACTCCTTGTACTGTCATGTCTTGCTCGTCCTTGCAATCCGTGTTTACATTGACATCCCCCGAAGAGCGCTCTTTGACACTCGAAGTAGCTGTAAGGCGCATCGTGATGGGTGAATTGGGTCAGATAGAGGGTATATCAAAGAGTCTGTCAAGCTTTCTTTTTTTTTTTTATAAAAAAAAACAGAGACCTGCAGAGCGAGACTCATTTAAGATGTGGATAAGCCTAGCAATAAATCAAGTATTGTTAGGCTAAAAACAAACCCTGTTGACCCTTGGCAAAGTAAAAGTGTAGTGGCAATGGCTGAAACTATCAAAGCCCGATACAGTAGATACGGTCTTGATTATGATCAATAAGGAGCATCTTTCCACGAACATCACCACGTATGCTGCTTCCTGGCCAAGGTCGGATGGCTTATCTGCATGATCTGGCCCTGATCTGAGTCAAACGTTACTGAATCTGGTCCTCGGATCCGCACGAATATGCGGAGTAGGGCTACTATAGGCCGATGTAAGCGGTTGATACCAGCATCAAAAGGATCCAAAAATGGTTATCTTGGATGGCAATGGGTGATTACTTGCCACGCGTCTATCACATCCCACGTTACTGATTCTGTGCCTCGTGATTGCTGCACTAAACTGCTCGGATGTCTTCTGCAAAGAGATGAGGGTGCGGCTAGCTTCGGGATCTCTTGCAATCTCGGTCGTTGTGTAGTTCGGTTGCGATATATCATTTGCCGACTGGTTGTGTGTCAGTGAATGAAGCATTATCTTGCAGTGTTTGTGTTTTCCAAATCTCATCTGCGCAACTACGCTGTCATCACACTCGATTGGATGACCGTAGCCGGGAAAAATCCAAACCCAGCCCGTAGGCCAAAGATCTGAACCCGTAAAATGTGGGACGTGATTCATAAATCTCGGCTCGTGGTGAGGGGTGTGATTCGTAGAATAGAACGATGTCAGCACTGGCGTCAATGGCCGCATGTGTAAGTCACTGGGACCTTGGAGAACAGTGATGGGGTCGCTTGCACCGAGGCGGGTGTCGTCAAGGGAGAGGTTCTCGAATACCAAGCCGAAAGATACGGCAGTGTTCGTCGAGGGTGAGTTTCAGCACCGCGTTCTTCCATGACACCATAAGGAGCAGGGGTTGATGAGGATATATCCACGCTAGACTGAGTAGCCGTTAAGTCCAATTCATGGCGATTGGTGGCACGATTGGAACTGGCCTCTTCATCGGCATAGGGACAGCTTTGACCCGTGCAGGGCCTCTCTCAATGCTGCTAGGCTATTCAATCACAGGAATGGCCGTATTTGGCATGGTATGTTTCCTACCTGGTTTCAGAGTACGAATGTGTGACACTGAAACAGCATAACTTCTTAGATGGCGTCCCTTGGCGAAATGGTAGCTTACTTGCCCCTACCCGGCGCAATCCCTCAATTCGGCGCCTGATTCATTGATGATGCCCTCGGTTTTGCCCTCGGATGGAATGTATGGCCTATTTTAAGAGAGAGGTTTTTTCATCTTGAAAAGGATGGAAGCTTCCGATTATCTCAAAGTAGACGGCGCTGATATTTTCCCAGAATTGGTATTCAGGTGCACTGGCTGTCTGCACTGATGTCTCTGCCGCCGCTGTAGTCATCAAGTACTGGGACACGACAACAACCGTAAGTTGAACTTGGACGAACAATTAAGAAAGAGAATATGACATGGAGTAACACTAATATCGTACTGCATAGCCCGCCGCGTGGATCTCCATCTTCGTCTTCATCATCACGGCTCTAAACGTATTTGCAGTCGAGATTTTTGGAGAGATTGAGTTTATTTTCGCTACAATGAAAGTTCTAGCCATGGTTGGACTTTTGATACTATCCCTTGTGCTGGATCTTGGCGGAGGCCCCAACCACAAGAGGCTGGGATTCCACTACTGGAATGATCCCGGAGCGATGAAAGAATACTTGGTACCAGGCTCGCTGGGTCGATTCCTAGGCGTATTCTCTACCCTCATAACGGCCATGTTTTCTTACGGAGGGATTGAAGCAGTCGCAGTCATGGCTGGTGAGGCAGAGAACCCCAGGAAGGACATGCCGAAGGTGAGACACGACATCCCACGAGACGGGTCTGGTACTCAAGTTCACCTGGATCTTAGGCTATCAAACGTCTCTTCTGGCGAATTCTCTTTTTTTTACATTCTCGGCTCCCTTGCAATTGGTGCTTTGGTTCCTTACAACGACCCAACGTTGCTCAAAGCCCAGTCTTCCGACACGCCTGGTGCTGGTTCGTCGCCGTGGGTGGTTGCTATTCAAAATGCCGGCATTTCAGGACTTCCCTCCGTCATTAACGCCGTCATATTGATATCGGCAGTCTCTGCGTCAAATCAATTCGCATACATTACCAGTCGCTATCTGTACGCACTGGCACAGCTTGGACAAGCCCCCCGAGTGTTTCTTATCTGCAGCAAAAGGTATACCTGACTTCTCGACACCTCTGAACTATATTCCTTCACTGTTCATAATTTGTTGACTTTATTAGGGGTATTCCGTACTATGCGGTCGGTCTATCTTGCCTGATGATGGCGCTGACGTACCTCTCAGTAAATGCCAAGGGCACCACGGTTTTCAACTGGTTTTCCAATATTACCATCACTGCCGGCGCCTTGACTTGGGCTACAATTTGCTTGTGCTATATCCAATTCTATCACGCGCTCAGAGTCCAGGGCATTTCTAGAGATTCGCTTCCCTACAAGTCGCCATTTCAGCCTTATCTGGCATGGTGTTGCTTTGGTTTCTTCCTTATCGTTACCATCTCCTGTGGATACTCTGTCTTCTTGAAGGGTAACTGGAGCATTGAAGGATTTCTGACTTATTATCTGAACATCCCGATATATTTCACGCTTTTCTTTGGTTACAAGATCTTCAAGAGAACTAAGATCCATAGCTTAGCGGAGATTGACCTCCAGTCTGATAAGGCTCGCATCGACGCTGAAGAGTCCAAGTGGGAAGATCCCATCCTGACAAATCTTTTGGAAAAGGTCAGTAGTTGTATGGAGGACCCTGTATCCCAAAACTCTTGGAAACATCACCTGACCTTCAAAATTAGATCTGGTTCAAGGTTGCCTAAAATCAATATATTGAAAATTGCCGCGCTCTGAATGGAGGTTGATAAGGAGTTACGAATTGTGCATCAAAGGTTACTGGGATTCACATGAGGATTGAACAAATATGATATAACTGCTCATAGATGATTAAGTGCGAGACATACAATATCCAGGTAGGATGTCTCGGAGGAAATACATACTCAGCATGAAGTCCTGAACTGGTTTGCCTGAATGGCATAAACCCAAGGAGACTATTATCCATGTGCTACAAAATTTTCGAAGTCTCCGTCCTCGACGACTCTTTGAGGTATGTCCACGCATATCTAACACACCCTCATTATCGGTGTTGGCAAATTTCAACACGTCTATGGAAGAATGCACCCGCTTTACGGACTCTGCCAAATGTATCGAGGAATTTGATGTCTTGGCAGCTGTATGAATTCAACCGGAACCCATCACTCGCTTCCACATCATGCGCCAGAAATAAGTCACGTCCGACCTGGCTCTCAGCGTTGATAGTTCGGAGTATATCAAGTGTTTGCAAGACTGGCGTTCCGCCTTCTTCAAAGATGAAATGTTGTTTGAATTGTAGGATCCATTCTTCGACCCATAGCCCGATGGAAATACAGGATGACCGCAGAACGCAAGCTAAAAGGAGACTGGTGATGCCGATAGTGTAGGTGTTGTACTCGGCACATGCTCGGATGTCTAGACCAGCAGCAGTGCGTAGGAGGAGCATTGCCCACTGATGAAGCTCGATATCCGACCCCTCGTCGTCACTGTTGTGAAGAAAGGCGGTGCATTGGATAATCCGCGAGGTGACATAGTATGCATAATCCATGGCAGCCTCATGGGTATTAAAACTCAAGGGATGGATGTCGAGTCCGATCTCGATTGCTGGGGCATTTCGAAATCTTGGTGCAGAAAACGACTCGATAGGCAAATCAGAAAGCTTGAGCATTTGATGCCAACTCTCCAAAAGAGTTTCTTGTATA
Organism: Rugonectria rugulosa; assembly: GCA_023509875.1. Lineage (NCBI taxonomy): Eukaryota > Fungi > Ascomycota > Sordariomycetes > Hypocreales > Nectriaceae > Rugonectria > Rugonectria rugulosa. The sequence continues at coordinate 9,501 of JALNIO010000341.1, forward strand.
CCTATCAAGGCCAGGTAGTCGTCCTCTATCAGTCCCCAGAATGGAGCTCCCAGAGAAATCGGTATCGACCGGCCGACTTCACCGTCATCTTGCTCGAGTGGCCCATGTAGAACTTTGTTGATAATCAATGCGTTACTCAGCCGATACGACTCGCCTAGAATCCGTAACACCACTTCTCGGCGTATCTCGTAGGGTCCCTGAGTTAAATCCATAGACTCAACTACGCCTATTGGATCTAGTCCTCGTTGGAAGTTGATCGACTTGAACGGGACTTGCTGCCACCTTTGGAAACACCGTAAGCGTATCCATGCCACGGCAAGTTTTTTCCCGATCGGGTGGTAACGCAGAACGCAAATCTGGTTCTGAATGAAAGCTTCAGCACTACGAAGGTGTAAAGAAAAGCTAGCAAAGCTACCCGTGCTAATCTCTATGTAACTAAAGAGAAGAAGAGCGGCGAGAATGGGGACTGCAAGGGCTCCATGTTGCTGTTTGGAGAGATGCAGCAAGTCTTTAATGGCCATGTTGTAGTAGTCTTGACTGCGATATTGATGTTCCTTGCTCGGTTGGTAGAGAGTTTGTGTCGGGTCATCAAGGAGTACAGTATGATGATGCGTGGGCTCTGGAGACCTTCTCCCAAGATTGCATGCTGCCACGGCAAGGGCTGCATGTTTCAGTACTTGGTGGTCATCCAAAATTAATGTTATATCATGAAAGACGGGTGGAAGAGCTCGTAAAACTTCTGTTTGCCAGTGTGCGAAGTAAACGGATTCCGGAACAAGGTCACACCTGACGTTTGAGAAGAGGTGATTGGGAACTTGATTGAGGCAATCAAGTATATGTGCTTCTCTTTCGCTATCGAGCTCTTCTTCCGGCTCATTGGTGAACTGAACATCGCCCAATGGAGAACATATTTGTCCAAGGCAAGACACATGCCGATAACGTTGTGTCATATGATCAATTGGATCGGGTGTATACTTTGGGATTGTTAGACCCTCCAGCTGACCTTGCATGGATCCAACCGGGTTGTCATTTGACTCAATTTCAAATTCTGGTTCATGCGACATATTCTCAACAGTATCCCCTTCCGAATCACTGACATACGTAGTATTCTGGTCAGGCTGTTTCTCGAGGATAGCGGGCGACGTTGGTTTTCTACGTCTTGCTGCACAATCATCATCTCTCGTCGACACGAGCGGTGATTCTGAGGTCAATTCTGCTGGAGGCGGCACAGAGTCGACGAAATTTTGGATGCTTTGGGATTCAATGACCCCGTTACCGTATGTCCATGATGTATGCTGTGTGACTGAAGGTTGCACTACTCGATCTCGCACTATTTGTGAGCCCTGAGTGTCACTCCGAGAATTTATCTCAGTGAGACAATTGGTATACCGGAATTCGAGGCGAGTCCTATACTCGCAAGTCTTATTTCTTCGCAAGCATCGTACGCAGGCAGGCTTTCCTTCATCACACTTCCTCTTACTTAGTCAGATGTCACAGGCTGTATATAAAAACGAAGACGTACTTTTGATCGTAGGTTGCGACAATTAATGCATCCGCCTCTTGAGCGCACAATACTTGTCTTTTTGGGGAGCTGGGGAGCGGCTTTGTACATTCTCAAAGGTTGTCGGGTAATCACAACTAGAGCAAGAACAATGGTTTAGCGGACGCAGAGAGGTCGGTCCCTACATCTTGTATTATAGATGTTAAGAACAACCCCTGTTAACTACTCCATGCCAATCCACACAGAGAGATAAGGAGTGGGGTGCTTTGGTGCATAGAGAGTTACATAGTTCCAATGTAGAACTGTTGTTTGTAGACGCGATTTCACACACGGAGCTTGTACTTAATAAGGTAAGTAGATCCGTAAGAGGGCGGATAAAGTCGATCTACATCAGGTACTCACGGGTAAGCCACCTTACCTGGGCATCGTATGCCACCTAAATGGCATTGCCATGAGTCCATACAACCTTACAGTTTAGTACAAGATATGAAGAGTATTAATCACGAGGTCCCAGTTCCCGCGAAGACGAGAAGGAGAAGGATGACCGTGTAGTCAACACGTTTTCTGCTTGCACTGGTTGATTTACGAAGAGACCAAATCAGCAGGGGTGCAGGCTGTACATTACCCGGACCCAGTATGAGCAGGATCATACGACATGTCGGCGGTAGTCCTTTGCTGGTATTGAATGAACCCCGCATTCTTCTGTGCGTTCTTCTGGCAGTGTTCTTTGACGCAATGACCTCCTCATTCTTCGAAAATCCAGCAGAGGTCAGACATTATGTCTATAGTAATGGACCAGGAACAGCCGCTGGCGCCTTTGCACACTGCGGAGCACTGGGCTCAGCTGGCCGAGGTAGAAAGTCTTCGTGTATCTGCTGCGCAGAAGTTAATGCCCTTGACAGAAACAGGGTGCTGATGCTGATTCTGATTTGGCCATTGCATCGCAAATCGACAGTTCGACGGCCTCGCTTGCTTCCAGTATCCTCCAGTACCGCACCGTTCACGGACGAACTTATCATTCCGAGCGGGGTAATGCGCAATATTGGTAAGCTTCGCGTGTGTCTGCTTCCTGTTAACAATTAATAGACTGTGCAGGACGCCTAACGACGAACACCATAATGAGTCGATGGATATCAAGTGAGTATCTTGAAATTGCTGGCTCAGCTTCTTAGCTAAACGCACTAGCAATCACTTGCTGTACCTTTCGCTGAACGAAAAGTTGTATCTTGCTCCTTTAAAAGATAATATCCAAGTTCGTCGCCTTTTTTTTCTTTTTAAATCTCGGTATTAATTGTATCTGGGACAGTCAGTGTTGGACATTGGGACTGGAACAGGTTTGTCGATTATTCTACTACCCGAATAACACCACCTATGCTCATCTTGCCACTTTAGGAATATGGGCCATGTCCGTTTGCATCCTCATCATATTAGTTGATTCTAATCACTTGAGATAGTGATTTTGCCGACGAGTTTCCCGGAGCCCAAGTCATAGGCACTGACATCTCACCCATTCAACCCAGCTGGATCCCGTCTAATGTGAAATTGTAAGTGAAAAGCGCTGAAAGCGGAACGTGCTGACTGTTTTTAGTGAAATTGATGACTGCACTAGCGAGTGGACGTTTGAACCCAGTTCGTTTGACTATGTTCATATGCGATATCTGTATGGGAGCATCAGTGACTGGTCCAGCCTCTTCAAAGAGGCATTCAAGGTCTGCAAGCCAGGTGGATGGGTTGAAAGCTATGAAGCGTCTCCTAAAATGGAGAGCGACGACGGCTCAGTCACCTCCAAGAGTGCCATGAACGAGTGGGGGAAATTCTTCATTGAGGGCGGTAAAAGACTGAACCGGACCTTTACAATTCTGGACGATGATCTTCAGAAGAAGTATTTGGAAGAAGCCGGGTTCGTTGATATTCAGACATGGGACTTCAAGGCAAGCACTAGGCACCTGCTCGAGATATCTTTAAGGCTAACAGGTTCTGATCCAGGCACCCATTGGCGGCTGGGCCAAAGACCCTAGGCTTAAGGAGATTGGCCAATTTGCGCAAGCCGCTCTTGAGCAAGACTACGAAGGATACGTCTTGTTCATGGCAAACACGGTGCTTAGATGGTCCAAGGAGGAAGTGACACTTTATTGTGCACAGTTGCGACGCGAGATCCGGTCTGGCAAGTATCATCCTTACTATAGGCAGAGGGTTGTGTACGGTCGGAAGCCACAATGATGCACCGAGCTGCGGTCCATGTCCATCATGTGCTCAGAAGGAATGGTTCTCGAGATAATGAAATTGATGCTGGTTACGATTGACCCTCCGAAATCCCAGCCACCTCGTCTATAACTCCTCGTGCTCCCAGCTACCGTGCTGCATGCGGAGAGGATAGGTGGCCAGAAACTACCTGCATAATGCCTGTCGCTCTTGTAGATGTACAAGCAATAACACGCACCTGTCACGTACTGTGCTCTAATCACCTGGGCTTCCAGACGAAGTGGCAACTTTCCCCAGATAGGTACCTACCTAGGTAGGTACTTACCTGTAAATGAAGTTGCTAAATTTTGACAGGTGCTTCATATGGGCCTACTCTCACAACACAAACAATAGCAAACAACTTACGTCTCCCATCATCATGATTCTCGAATCCATCGCGCCTCCATCTTCAAGTATCTACGCACAAAATGGATTGTTTCATCGACCCTCGAACTGAAGGCCCGGCCAACTTCCCGATCATGGACTTGGGTGCCATCAGCCGGGCAGCAGGAAGCGTCTTCCCTCGTGAATTCACTCCACCATCGCCTGCATCTACTCCAATCAATCTTTTCACCCCTTCTCTGCACCGTGGGTCCCCTCGTAACCCTCGATTCATCAGATATGACAACCCAGACCAAATGCTCATCTATGTCGACGGAGCCTGCTCCAACAACGGCCAGGCCAACCCAAAGGTAGGATGGGCCTTTTTCTTCAGACCCGGAACTGCCGAGAATCACGAGCTTGGCATTGCATCTGGTCGCCTCGAGAGCACAGGACCCCTAGGCAACGAAGGTGCCCAGACCAGCAACAGGGCCGAGCTGCGAGCTGCCATCGGCGCGCTCCGCTTCCACTCCTGGCAAGGCGAGGGCTCCAGGCTGGTGGTGATCGCTACGGACTCCATGTACGTCACGAAAGGGGCTACTAAGTGGTCTCGCAGTTGGGTCCGTAACGGATGGAGAACGAGCGTTGGCGACGGTGTCAAGAACAGGGATCTTTGGGAACTGCTGCTTGGGGAGATTGCACGGAAACATGAGCTGGGCTTAGAGGTTCAGTTCTGGAGGATTCCGCGAGAGTTGAATGATGTGGCTGACGGCGCCGCGAAACGGGCCGCAGAAAGAGACGAAGTGCCAGGTGAATATCGGGAGACCATGGGTGTTCTTATCTAAAGAAGCGCGATTCTCATCAAGTCAGTTCGTCATGGAACAGGTACTCAAGGTACCTCATTCCTAGGTACATACAGTGAGTCATCAGATTAATGTATCTTAATTGATTTTCATATTTCAATTTTCTTTTTACTCTTTTCCAACTACAGCAAGTAGATCATAAAGCATGATAAGTCAATGCCATAGATACGCAGTTCTATTCTTACGATCTGTGTTGAACTAAACTTGAACACCCTCAATCATTACCTTCAAAGTGCCTTCTTCTCTAGCCTTCACCTTTTGGAAGGCCTCCTCGGACTGCTCAAACTTGTATCGATGCGTGATTAACTTCTTAACATCGATGGCACCGCTCGCAACCAAGTCAACGGCGGTGGGATGACACCCAGTCTGATATCGAATGGAGCCTTGGATCTTTAGTTCGCGAACACATGCCACGGCAATTGGAAAATATACATTCTTGAAAGACAAGTTAGTATGTGGTTCTCAGCTTGTTAAACTTGTGTAAAATACCTCGACGCCCATTCCAGCCTGAACAAATGTGCCTCCCTTCTTGGTGAGATGCACTCCCGTCTGGATACAGGGCTCGGCGCCTGTGACCTCAAGTACGACTTCCGGACCTTCACCGAGGTCGAACTTTTTCTTGATGAGGTTGGCAACGTGCTCACTCCATTCCATTCCATCCTTGCCAGCAGGCTTCGGCGGGGGCATGTAGACATGGTCTGGACTGCCGCCGCTGAATGACGCCGCAAAGTCCAGTCGGGATTGAACAATGTCAATCCCAATGACTTTCTTACAGCCCCAAGCTCGACAGATGGCCTGGCAGAGGACACCCATTGGTCCGCATCCAAACACAACGACGGTCTGGTTGCCTCGTACGTCACCGGTACGAACCATCTGAACAGCAGAAGAGACAGGCTCGACAAGGGCTCCTTGTTCCATGTCCATATGCTCTGGAATAGGAAAGCAATAATCGGCTGCGACCACGTAGTACTTGGACAGGGTGCCGTCATGGGGGGGAGTTGCGGCGAAAACCGTGTCAGGGCAGAGATTGTAGCTTCCGCTCCTGCAGTAGTTGCAGCTATGATCAAGTTAATTATTGCAACGGGATGATGAACGATATCATGAAAATGCACTTACTGTCGGCAAGGCACGCCAGGCTCAATAGCGACACGGTCGCCAACTTTGACGTTCTTGACAGCGCTGCCCACCGCGACAACAGTGCCTGAGGACTCATGACCAAGGACAATGGGCGAAGTGAGGATGAAGTCTCCGATTCGGCCATGGTCCCAGTAATGAACATCGCTTCCACAGATGCCGGTCTGGGCTATCTGAACGCGGACGTCCCACTCATTGCGAAGTTTGGGGATAGGGCGTTCCTCGATGATGGTGTCGTGAACCTTGCGAAGCACAAAGGCAGGGTTACGGTCGGTTAGAGCCATGGCGAAGGGCAACGTGATGCTTGTCAAATCTAAGGGAACTGGTTCTGCTAGCAACTGGAGAACGATGTTTTGTTCTGAGAATCCTGTGGCAGTGCATCCTTTTATGACTCCGCTTGAGGAATTCTACCACAGTGCAGCGGGCGTTATCTCTTTCTGATATAACTTCCGCTGCATTCGCAAGTTGGGTTTTCTCCGAAATGCGGATATGTTTCCATCAACATCTGGATAGCTACGATAGCCCTTAGATTGCCATTTGCTGAAGGCGAGAGGCGGACCGTTCAGTTGTGCAATTATCCGTCTCTGGAAGGCCATTCCAATATTCCCCGATTCACATTTACAGCCACTTATTCTGAAGCTCCTCTATCAACCATCCGTAGCTTAGTGCCGAGCGGGTCTCGATTGATGAACAGCTATGCTGTGGGGATTAGACAAGGACGTGGAATGATTATCCCTTTATGGAAGTAATCCGCCACTGAGGAACGGCGTCGTTGAGACGAACCCGTCGAAGGTTGAGAAAGATCTGATTTTATTGTTTTCACTAAATCTGAGAATAAAAAAAAAGGAAAAAAGTCGTAGATCTTGCATATTTATTGGTCCTTACTTCTAGGGTCGCCAGATATTGTATTAGAGTAGCGGACGTGATATCCTCGTTACGCCCATTGTTCGGTTACACATCTCTCAACATGTCTGACGGCGCGCTCACGACAGAGGCAAACTTTGCCCCTTACAACTCTCCTGTTGCCCCCGATGGCTCCAGTGTCTTCTCGCTTCTCTCCCTCAGAGGGAAAACTGCCATTGTCACGGGTGCTGCGGCTGGCATTGGCCTTGCTACCGCGCAAGCTTTTACTGAAGCTGGTGCCAACGTTGCCATTACGTACAACTCCAATGACAAGGCCATAGATTCCGCGGCCAAAATAGAGGCAGATTTTGGTGTCAAGTGTAGGTTTACCGACAGACAGTGTTTGGTCTGAGGATATTGTCAGCTTATTGACATTCAAGCAGGCAAAGCATATCATTTGAACGTTGCAAACGAAAAAGATGTCTACCGGGTCGTTGATCAGATCGTCTCTGAGTTCGACGGTCGCCTAGACATCTTTGTCGCCAATGTGGGGATCCCATGGACTCAGGGACCGGCTCTGGAAGGCAAGGTCTCCCATTATCAGGATGTTGTCAGGACAGATTTGGACGGGACTTACTACTCAGCCCTGGCGGCGGGCAAACACTTCCGACGCCAACGTCTTGAGAACACTGATCTCAACGGCAAATCGCTGGGTGGTCACTACAACGGCGGATCGTTCATTGCAACGGCAAGCATCAGTGGGCGGATTGTGAATATTCCCCAGATGCAGGCAGCTTACAATGCCGCCAAGGCTGGCGTGGCACAACTCTGCAAGTCCTTGTCAATTGAATGGGTCAAGTTTGCTCGAGTTAACTCAGTCTCGCCGGGGTACATCGCCACGGAGATCTCCAACTTTATCCCCGAAGAAACTAAGGTTATTTGGCGCTCCAAGATCCCGATGGGGTGAGTCTTATTCCAGAATGATGAGCAGATCGAGCCTTTTTCTTGTGATACTAATGTTTAATCCTTCTCCAGTCGCGAGGCCACAGCAGACGAGCTCAAGGGAGCGTATCTCTACCTGGCGAGTAATGCGTCAACCTACACTACTGGCCTTGACCTTGTTATTGACGGAGGGTATACCATAGCATAGAACTATAGACTCAGAGCTGTGAATCATGCCAAGTGCGTCTCAGTAGCTAATACCAGGGCCATTCCTGATAGTCTAGCAAATAGACGAAGACAGACTGAAGGGACCAATCTGTTGTCAAACCCCACTTCTGTGTCTGTTTGATAATTACCAGACCTTGAATCGTTGGTTTTTTTACGTCAGATAAACGGTCCCTCATGAGGACAAGCAACAGTCGTAGTCGAGACCTTTAGGGGGTTATCTAGACGTACTACGTCTTCCAGCATGTTTAAGACTCGAGGCTGGGTTCCAACCAATTCAAAATAGCTAGAACCATGCAGAAATCCCACATTCATCGTAGGAAGCAGTCGACCTGAACGGGAGTTTAGACACTATAGTGGTTGAGAGGCTTTGAGCCTACATGAAACGAGAGAAAGATATAGGGAGGTATTAGGTATGAGATGTAAAAGCCCCTAACCTACACTCCACAAGCCAGACTATATGATCAAGAAAGATGAGTCAAGTTATGTCGCGGAGTTTTACTCAATTAGGAAAAGCACTACACAAAGACACCTTTCCCGTCCAACAACTCCGCATGCGATAATCTTCCTCTTTGGGAACCTAAGCTTCCTCGTTACCCAATCCTGTCAAGGGTAAGCTCACAATACGGCCAATGTGAATGATGTTGCGTCGAATGAACATCATTTGTGCTACCTTACACACAACAACCCACCAGACGCAATGTAGATATAAGGGATCAACATTTATGGCTACCCAAGATGTAAAGCAAATTTTGTTTCCAATCTTATTTAGCCATTTGCGCAGTCGATAAACCTTAAAGCGTTGTCTCTTTCATGGCTGGAAGTCTCCCAGCTGTGACGGCCGCCAAGTTGCGCGCCCGAATCGATAATGAAACATCCGGCTCAGAGCCAAATATCCCCGGCCTAGTTTACTGCGCGGTGAACAAGTCTGGGGAAGTCATCTTCAGCCACGCTTCGGGGACTGCGGCTTTGGGCGAAAATAAACCCATGACTCTGGATACGACGTTTTGGCTCGCCTCGTTCACGAAGATGATCACCGGCATAGCCTGTATGCAGCTGGTAGAAAAGGGCCGGCTGTTACTGGATGATTCAGCTCAGGTTGAAGCGCTGGCCCCGGAGTTGCGAGACATCCAAGTCCTCGAGGAACAACCTGACAAAAGTACTGTTTTGGTACCCAAGAAGACTCCCATCACTTTGAGAATGCTTCTCACTCATACCTCTGGCTTTGGATACGCCTTTAGTGTGTCTAAGTTACGGGACTGGTCCCGGCCCTTGGGGTTGGACGACTTTTCGGGTTTCAGCGCGGATACACTCAACAGGCCCCTTGTCCATCAACCGGGTACCGCGTGGGAATATGGAACCGGTGTAGACTGGGTAGGCGTCCTCATTGAACGCGTGACTAATCAGAGCCTTGAGGATTATTTCCAAGAGCACATCTTCGTGCCTTTGGGCATTAAGACTATCTCTTTCACACCGACCGCCGAGACCAAGATGAGACTGTCTGGCATGTATCACAGAGATCCCCAGGGAAAGCTCCAAGTCAGAGACCATTTGTATCGAGCTTCTTTCGTGGCATCGGCGAGGGACCGATTTTGCATGGGTGGTGCAGGATGTTTTGGGGCACCCATAGAATATTGTCGCAAGTCAAACACCAAATCGACAAAGTTTTGACAAGCGTTACTGACACAATGCGATGTCATAGAGCTGATTGCGACACTCCTTAACGATGGCACCCATCCAATTACTGGAGCACACATCCTCAAAAGAGAAACAGTGAAAGGTTTGATTCTGTCCCCGAAATCGGGCACTGCTCTGGTCTGAAGATCTGCTAATTCATCATCCTAGAGATGTTCACTGACCAAATTCCCGAGCATCCCCGCCACTTAAACGAATTTTGGGAGACCGCAAAGCCGGAACTGTCCAACGAGGGCCCGGTCATTACGTACGACGGTGACCCAACTGAAGGCTGGGGTTTGACATTCTCTCTGAGTCACCAACCCATGGCTACGGGGCGGGCTGCAGGCTCGGCATCATGGGAGGGCCTCGCCAATCTCTTCTAGTTTGCCGACAGAACAACCGGTATAGGGGGTTTAATCGCGTCGCAAATTCTTCCATATGGAGGTAAGCCTGTATTTTACCAGTTGGAAGGGCGTGAGACTAAGATTCACAATAGACGAGAGGGTATTGCGGTGTTCTCAGGATATCGAAAAGGGTATTTACGATGCCGTGAGGGGAGTACGGAACGAATAAGCGAGTGAGGGATACTTGCTGCTCCTGTCTTGTCTTCCTCAGGAAGCAGCCTATCGTACGGCTCAGTAGCATTTTCATCAGATCAGCATACGCGTACTGTCAATTGCTTCAAAGAATCAAATAGTCGTGATTCCGTTCACAAGCTGGGTCCTGAGTCTAGTTCCTGATATTAACGTCCATCGAGCAGTCGCAAGGGGCATTGGACTCACAAACGTCATCCAGGGAACATTCTGTCGATCGTGCTTTGGCCTCTTAACACGTTCCTCCCAGACACTATGGAGTAAATCACGGGGAAGTGGATTTGCCATCTCAGATCTGGCCTTGATCTCAGCGAGCCGTAGTAAAATGTAGTGGCGTGAGTGAGGGCTCAGACAGTCAGCGCCCGCCATGAACAGCGGAAGCACCATCAGCTCCAGTAAGCTACTCTCTGTTGGTATATGAGATGCGGCATCGAGAATGGCGACAACTGACTCCTGGATCTCGGGTTCTTCGGCAGGTTGCGAGGCATCTAGCAAACGTAAAGCCCGTAGGATGCAGGCGTGTCGGAAAGCTTCAGCCACATTCAACCAGAGGGGGTTCTCGTTCGGATACTCGCATGATGAGCTGCTCCAAGAGTACAGTTTGCGGATGATGGCCCGTATCGTCTGATGACATTCCCCTGGGCCAATCTTCCACTCCGCCAATGCTTTAGTCCGATCCAAAGCCTCGCCAATTAAAAGCATTACACCTCTAGGACACCCATTGACCATCTCCAGTTTATCGTCACTCAGTGAGATGATGGTCTCCCGGACATCTGCAGGGAAGCAGAGTCGTTGCGGGTGGGCAAAGGCGCGCACAATGTCAAGCCTACCAAATAGTCAGTACATGCGGCTTTTAGACACGCTCGCAGTGAACTCACCACACGAGATTGCCAAGGAAAAATACCGATCGTTCGTCTTCTCTCGTTAGGCCATCTGTCTCCAATGAGTGACAGCAAATTGACATTGCTCCTGAGATGTGTACACCATGCTCTGAAATTCCATTGTCGCTAATCTGGGTTTTTTTGGTGTCAGGTGAAGAAATGCAGGCGGTCAGTTTCACTTGGAAACTCACATCGTGCAGCAGGAGTATCTGAATGGTAGCAAATATAGCATCCCTCCGGCTTGCGCCTAGTTTCCCCGACATGCCCTCACTGATAGCTTCCGATAGAGCCTGGATTGCTTTTAATCGGTACTCAACAGCAACAGTCTCACGAAGGTATCGATCAGATCGTAGATGACCGAGATGGCTTGCTGCAAGGCCTAGAACAGCATATAATAACCCAAATTCCTGATACGCCAGCGGAAGAATGAGTACCCGGTATGGATTCATTGCTTCGTTGGGAAACTGTTGTATCTGGTGAGGACAGATGATAGAACTATCTAAATATTGACCCAGTAAGTATAGGTTCCCGAGAAGACACGACTTGACAATAAATCATTCACAACTTACAGTGAGTTAACAATGTTTCGACCTGGTCTCGGACAAAGGCTTCGTCAATAGCAGCCAATAAAGCGTCGGGTAGTGGCTCAGCTGACAAACTCTCAAGAGCCTGGCCAGGGAGAAAGCGCTCCAATGCAACGTGGTCGACGGTCGAAAAGTCGCCGGTTGCGGACTCGGGCCTCGTGTCAACAAACACTGGACTGGTGTCGATCTGCATTTCGGCCGCGGAAGTAGGCAAATATTGAACCCAAGGTGTTGATAGACCATGTTGTGACGGTTCATCGCTAGATTGATCTTCAGAACGAGGCGTTATGGGATGCGATGACTGGGTCAAGACAGTTTCACCCCTGCTCAAATTTGGATCGACGACACCTGGTTGTTCGCCGCCCTCCTCCCTGAAAACCGAAGCATCGCTGTTCCGTTTCCTTGTCCGACTGTTTCCAGATGACACAGAGGCATTTTCTGTGATAGGGGCCTGGCAGTCTTTCCACTTCCCTCGGCTGGCGAGACCACAGAACCGGTATTTCTCAGGGTAGCCCCCGCAGACCAAATCCTTGGAGACGCAGCGACCGCAGGCAGGTCTTGCTCGGTCGCATCGCCGTGACTTTGCACGACAAGTTGCACAAGCTGGGCCTGTTTCCAAGATATGTTAGCAGGGAGGAAATGTGCACGGGAAGTTCTCTTATAGGTGGTGGTTAAGGGACATTCAGAGTTAAACGTACCTGGGAGTTTTGTCCGAGGCATTTGAGGAGTCTGAGGGGTATGAAGGAGGTTGATAGATATTTTGAGATTGTACAGGAAGGACTGAATCAACGGACTAAGCTGAAGTGCAAAAGCTCTGACGTCTCAGGAGGGCATGTCGTCATGTAGAGAAGTTGCTGATTGGGAAAGAAAGGAGGATTGGAGATAGCGGCGGGGAGACAAGGATGAAGGCCAGTCTCAATGATAATGAAAGCGGGGAAGATGATGGTTGTCAACTCCTTAGATTAGCTGGACACTAATTCGCTGAGCTTGACTCGCCCCGGAATTCCCGTTCCCCTCCCTCTTATCTTCGGACACCTTTGCTCCGACCATGGGAGGACAGTACATGCACTGTAGTCGGAACCGACGACTTGTGAACCCCTCATAAGAAATGCAGCACAAGGCCCCTTAGGTACAGAGTATTGAGCACCGCCAACCGGATAGAAGAGCAATCGTTAGATCCATTAGGATAGCCCGACTCTGATCATAAGTCGAAATTATTCTACGCAAAATCCGCGCAGGTGAACGATGTGTAAAAAATATGTGCAGCCACAGTATTATGATGGACGGATAAACACCAGTCAAAAAACTTCAGAGCTGCAGTCCATTTCTCGTACGGGAACAGTGATCAATTGTCCAGTCATATGGTCACACGAAGAGAGCTAATCTACCAACTACTTCTCTGTCAAGCTCAGATTGTGGCAAAGATGGTCTAAATAAACCCCAGAATGTCAAGCCGGCTGACCGCTGTGTCCTCGGCACCCTCCAGAACCTAAATAGCATCACTCCCAAGGGCAGTTTCAAGCTCATTGTTCATGTTGAGCATCTCCCAATCAATCACTGGCCCTTCAAAATTCTCTCCGATCCAATACCAACAACAGACGATGCACAAGAAGAGACCGACTAAAATTGGCGCCGTATAGTTCATTGACTCGACCGTTGTGGGCAAGGTCGGTGGAAAGCAGACGAAGACGCCCATTATGGTGATCCAGATAGGAGCGATGATGTTGCAAACGTAGCCGAGACGGCCAAGGTTCAAGGGCCGTCGTGGAAGGACCTTGGATCGACCTCGGATTACCGCGGTAGCTTGCGGGATCGCGTAGCTAACGTTGAGCAGGAGTACGGCCGTGGTGATGATCGAATTGAAAGCGGTAGTGCTGACGAGATATAGCAAGCCGTAGACGGTACTAAAGCAAAGTGCGGCTACCGTAGTCCTGACTGGGAAACCAAGCTTTTCATGAATCTCCGAAAAGTAATGCGGGTAGGGAGTTCCTTTGTCTCGTGCAAAAGCCCAAGCGAGGCGGCCACAAGCAATCCATTGTGGTGGGAGGTTGGCTACTCGCTTCATGTTAAGCTGTTATTACATAGAATAGTAGGAAAGAGAAGGGCTAACATGCATAAATAATAATTAGATAAACAGTAAGCCCAATAGTTGCCGGTCGGCTTCCTGTAGCTTGATGGAGCAGCTCGACAGCCGGCATACCCGCATTCATGGTGGCTTCGACGTCTCGAATAGCTAGCATCAATGCAGTGACGATTGGTAAGGTTGTGGCGAGCCCAATGGCCATTGTCATACTCCTGAGAGGAAGTTAGCTGACATGTAGTACAATGTCCGGTTGCGTACGTACATTATTTGAGGAAGCTTGACGCCAGATCCCTTCATTTCCTCGGCAATATGAATTGCACCGTCTGTTCCTGTAAAGCAGTACATGGAATTGATGATGCCAAGAATCCAGGCCGGACCAGGCGACCACCCACTGGTTCCTCCGGGTGTGGGCTGGGTCAGGAATGAGCCATCGTTGGTGTGTTCCTTCATAGCGAGTATTGTAATGAGCCACGCGACAAAGCCGGTGATAGTGAGATGTAGAGCTGATGTAGTGATGACAGGAAGAGAGCGAGGGAACAAGAATAAGGGTATAACTAAGATGGAGTTTAATTTCCTCGCAAATGATGCCGCAGTTGGAACTGAACTCACCAGTGATCAAGAGTACGGCAACGTAGACCAGGTACGTATGCCACTGTTTAGCCGCATAGTCTTCATATACAAAACTGGCCAGCCCGAGTATGGAATTGGCAACTAGTGAAAGTCCAGAACAGGTGCCAATCCACCAACCCAGGATAGACATCCACCCGGTCACGAACGCGCCGTACCGACGAGTCTTGGGCGAGGCTACCAAGTACACGAAATGGTACTGCCCCTGTTTCACATCTTCTGTCAATCACGATCTCTTAGCTCAAAAGTATCCGAGGTAAACTTACACCAGAAGACGGGAATGCTGACGCCAGCTCTGACAGACCGAGAGTGATGGTCCATTGGACGAAGCAGGCAATGATGACACTGAAGACGACCAGTGCAGGTCCAGCGTACTTGAGGTTCTGGCCAAAGTTGCTAAGAGCGCCGACCCATGAGTTGGTGATACTAGGCGATTATTAGTCCTGATGTTATGTTCACAAAAGAGTTAGGAGTTGTGTACCCAAAGGCGAGGCCCAGAGAAGAAAGGAGAGTAAAGTTTCTTCGCATGACAGTTTCATGGCCCTGAGCTCGCAGGATGGCATCATCGAGGCTCGTGCCCTTAACATCGAGCATGGTCCCCTCTTGCACATCTTGGGAGGGAAGACCCGAAGTAGGGCGCTTACCGTCAGTCTTACCGGTTCCGTCGGTTACGTATTGATCCATCTCGAAGAGCTGAAGAAGTTGAGTATGATTGCATATGATGTTGAGGGAGGCGAGGTAGATTGAGATGATGTAGTTGCGTTTGAAATGGCATTACATGGCCAATAAGTAGTGTAGCTCGCACCTGTTCATAACGATAACGCTGCTATTGACCCAAGATGGTTAGTGGCTCAACCGGGGCAAGATTCTGTGGTTGTCGGGAGCCAGCAGGCGGTTCTACAAGCAGAGATACGACGCCCTTACTGAGATTGATGGCCTCGCAGATCAGCTCCCTGTGCTTGCTCAGATGGCATTGATGAGAGGTAATGATCCAACGGCAAAACGGCTCTCATTCGCCTGGACGGAGCGGAAGGCCGAGCCGGTAGCCCTTATCTTGCACTGGCTTAGCTAGTCACTAGTCGCTATCGCCCCCGCTACCACACTGACCGCTGAACTATCCATGGCCTCGCCAGCCAACTGCCAATGTATTGTTGTCAGTCTCGAGATTGCGGGGAAGTGGATTAATGCGGACAGTGGATGGCTGTAGATATCTATGGTACATGTAAATGTACGTAGGTATACAGTATGTACGGATACACGATCTTTGTTCTTAATCAACTTATCTTTGGACATGTACGAATCTACGACTCACATCAGGCAATCCGCCACCCATTTTAGCACTCTCATAGTGTTAAAGGAACACTTATTATGTGGATATGATGCTTCTTAGCATGGGGTACTCCAATATCATTTATATGAACTCATGTTTCTAACCAGACCCTGAATGTCTAGCTACGAATCTTCCTTGGTATGTCTCTAACCTTATGAATCCATAGTTGTTTCAATACGACGAATGACCCTTGCAGGATTTCCCGCCACAAAATGATAAGGTGGCACGTCCTGTATAGCATCAGTGGTGATCAAAGACTCAGATAATACATCCTGGTTGCATACCTTGGTGACGACTGAGCCAGCACCAACAGTGCTACCCTTGCCAATCCTGACCCCAGCCAGGATCAGGACGCTTCCTCCAATCCACACATGGTCCTCGATGTGTATTTCCTTACCAGCCTCGGGCCCCTTGAGCCCGTTCCGGACTGCTGGATCCAAAGGGTGGATGGCACCGTAGAGGCAAACGTTGGGGCCGAACAAGACATTTTCCCCGACGGTGATCAAGCAAGTGTCGAGTACGAGTAGATTGAAGTTGAGAAACGTTCCCTTACCGACCTTGAAGTTGATTCCATGGTCGACCGAGATGGGTGCGTCAACATGGGGGTCCGTGTCTTCGAACAGCGCCTCGTCCTCTTTGGGATCACTTTTCAGGGGTGGCAAGGGTCGAGAGTCTCCAACGATGCTTGATAAGAGTTAACACCAAGCTCCTGGCAAAGGAAAGAATCGAAACGGCAAGGTATGCTCTTGGAAAGAGCCTAGAGCCGACGCTTCACTGACCTTCTCCAGAGCTCAACACGGCGGCGGCGAGACTCGTGTTTGACTGCATTGAACTCGTCACAGGCCTTCTTACACCTAGTCCTATTGGCTTGCAGATCTTCATCCCACGCCCAGTAGAGCTCTCCCCGAAGCATTTTCTGCCATTCCTTTGACTGGGCCATGTTGCAAGGTGTGGAAAGAAAGCGGAACTATTTGCCAATATTGTGAGAACTCGTGATAACAGCGACGAGGCATGGAGAGCCGCATTGTGATGAGTTTCTCGACGTCCTTTATTGCCAAAACGGGCGGGTCAACGGTTGAATCAAATACCTAATTCGACAATCAACCCCGGCCTTCATGCATCTGCCAAGCTACTACTAACCAGTGATCAACTTAGCCCAGCTAACTATGAGGGGTGCAGGTGGAATTGTATACCGAATTCGGCATATGATTCCATTTGACGGGATTGGCTGCGTTGTTGGAGACCTGACCCTGGCTTAGACTAATCCCCGTAGCTAGTGCGGCCACTTATACCGTTGACTCCTAGTGCTACTCAATCACTGTACATACATCAAGATTGCAAGGCAATGCTAAACAGGATTCTATTTGCTCGGTATCATAGCAGTAAAACTAATCATTGCT
Organism: Rugonectria rugulosa; assembly: GCA_023509875.1. Classification (NCBI taxonomy): domain Eukaryota; kingdom Fungi; phylum Ascomycota; class Sordariomycetes; order Hypocreales; family Nectriaceae; genus Rugonectria; species Rugonectria rugulosa. Next base: position 26,746 of record JALNIO010000341.1, read on the forward strand.
TCATGTCTACAGACGGGCCTTTCCAAGAGTCGATACCGGGGCATCTTCGTACCCCTGTACCCACCCCTCCTCGATCGTTTCCTTGATATCCTGAACCCGATTTCCTGCCCCTGAGCGCCCTAAGAGGTTGTTACCCCAGAACTCCGTAGCTGTTTCAGGCCTCCATCGCCAAGTCTGCGCGATACGAGGGTCAAGAGAACCCTCGAGAGTATCTACAATGAAGCCTCCAATCGAAGGCAGATGCGTGAAACCATGACCTGAATCACCGGCTGCCACTACTAAGGATGGGTACTTCGGATGCTTTGTGATAATGAAAGCGCGATTGGGTGTGTCCGCGCACCAGACCGTAGCGGTGTGGCTAAACGGCCGCTCGGCCAACTGGGGCATCACTTCGCTGAGAAACTCACGGATGCGACGAGCGGAGGCGGCAGGGATCTGGTTCCGAGGAACGGGAACAGATCGAGGCAGACTTGTCGTTTCTTTATCCGATCCGCCGTCATTAGTAGGCAAGACCCAATTGACGTAGCCTGGATGCTCGTCGCAGATCTTCAGCTCCAGATTGTCAACGTCTGGCTCGATGAAAAACCCCTTCTCGCTGTGGAACAAGACAGGCAGGTCCTTGTACAGCTTCGCTTCTGCCTCAGACATCTTGATGTGGGCCACAGTCCATGCCGTTGGCCGAAGCTGGTTCTCAAAGTCGAGAATAGATCCAGCATGTGCGCCGGCTGATAGGATGACCCTGTCTGCACGATGTTTCAGGCCATCTGCGGTATCGATACCAATAACGTCGCCGTCTTCGATGATGAGGCCCTTGACAAGGCCACGAGCGTTACCAAAGACAAAGTTAACACCCAGGCGGGAGGCTTCGTGGTAGGTCGATATCATGGCCTTTCGAGCGTGCACCCAGCCCACATCTGACTTCTGGTGCCAGCCCTGCCAACCAGGGAACTCTCCTGTCAAGACACCAGCGCGCATAGAGCTGCGAAACTCTTGGGGTGAGTTGATTGGGGCGAAAAGGTCTTTGTTGTGACGGATCTCGCGGTCATAGGTCGTCTTCACGGCCTTGGGGGAAGAAGCAGCAAGGATATATCCCACGTCATGGAAAAAGGGAGTAAAGACTGGATCATGCTTCCAACCCTGTCTAGCGGCAGTCAACAGAATCTCAGCCACGACTGCCTGATCAGCGCCCTCAGAGAATGAACCTAGGGGAAATATTAGCTGTTGTGGCATACCAGCGAAGACCGCAAAGATCTGTCACTCACCTCCTTCCAACACCTTGTTAATGTCGTTGCCTGCTGAAATGGCTGATGGAACTGGGAACGGATCGTAGACGGTAACATTTTTGTATCCGCGGCGAGCCAGATGGAGAGCAGCAGAGCAGCCCCATGTTCCTGCTCCGGCGACAATAATGCTGGAGTCCTTGGAAAGGTCCCTTGTCATTCTGGAGAGTGAATGGCGTATGATTCGGGCTATGTAGTTAAAGGCCTAGAATCCCAATCAAACTTGTCTCGAAATTGACGTCAATTTGAGGTTTGGTGAGGTTGAAGATGACAGCCATTTAAAGTCTGCTTTACAATTCGTCATGGACCATGTGCTGAGCCAACTGCCCGATTGGGATATAGAAACCCCTGTACATGGGACTATCGCGGAGGTGGGTTATGGTTTCATCTGCGATTTTGTATTCTTTTCTTCATCCCTACACGTACATAGTCCGCACCTTAATTCGGACTTGGCCTACACGGCCACCGCACAATAAGCGAAGCTAGGATTCATTTCCATTCTATTCTTCTTGTAGGTATCATAGCAAGTTTATCTTACCAAGGGCAACTATACGGTACGGGATTCGGTTCGCGTGTTATCGTCCTTTCAGCCATGTAATTGAAAGGACGTAGCCATCGTTATCAAGACCTTGGCGCGTGATTCAAGGAACCCGTAAACATCCATATGGTGGATCAACTGGTTGAAACATACCTGACTGCAGACGAGGCATACTACTGAAGTAAGAGGACGAAGCCTTCCAATTGACTACAAAACATTTATCAGCATCCGCAATCTCCAGAGTCTCGACCATCACTACCAACGAGTGAATCAAAGCACAGATATCTAATATAACCTTGGGGATGTATAATCATTACCATTAATCACAAGAAAGAACATCAGAGTACTACAGGTCAAGACTTCAAAAGTCGTTTTTATTGCATCCTTTGAAGCCTGCAGTGTCTATGGCATGGGAGAAGTAACGTCTCAGTGCATCTCAGTTGTAGAGTCCTCCGTTGGCCGAGAGCACCGAGCCAGTAGTCCACCTGGCATCATCGGTACATAAAAAGGCGACCAGGGGAGCAATATCATCAACCTCCGCGACTCGAGCAGCAGCAGGTGTGGAATCGATCATAGGCTGCATATCCTTGAGGAACTGCTCGTCGGCCTCAAACCATTGATCTAGAAAAAAAGGGTTAGTAGAAGATGCTGAAATTTGCGGTACGTTTCAGGGCAAAGTGCACGTACCAGTTGCGACAGGTCCCGGGTTAACGCAGTTGACGGTGATGCTGTGACTTTGGCCAAGCTCCTTGGCCCATACGCGAGCCAGAGCTTCGTTGGCAGCTTTGGTGGCTGAGTAGACAGTCTGACCGCCAACACCAAGTCGTGCCGCGGCGGAAGAAACAAATACAATCCTGCCACCCTTGGGGATATGAGGGAGAACGAGCTGCGTCAGGAAGATGGGTCCTCGAACATTGCAGTCGAAATGTTGGTTGTAAAACTCTACCGTGGTATCTTTGAGGTCAGCCTCCAAGCCTTGGGCAGCACTATTTGAAGCCATCGGTTAGTCACAGGGGGAACGGTCACGCGAGACTTTGGGTACAAGAAACATACTTATGGACCAGAATCTCAATCTTGCCGGTAGTACTGATCTTCAAAGCAGCATCCACAAGTTTCGGAAGTTCTTCAACCACGCTGACATTAGCTTGGCACAGGATAGCCTTTGATCCAGCCTTTTCAATTGACTTGGCTACCGCTTCAGCCCTCTCGCGACTTTTGTCAGACACGTAGTTGACAACGACATTGGCACCCCGCTCGCCCAGCTGGAGCGCAATGGCAGCTCCAATACCTCTGTAGCCAAGTCAGCATCTGACGTCGTCTGAAAGGATCTTGACTGAAGCAGAGAATTAAGTGCAGGACAATAGCACGGCATTGTTTCAGGACTGGGCCGTTGGGGAGGAACATACCTGGAAGCCCCAGTCACGATAGCGACTTTTCCGGAGAGATCGACACCCTTAAAGTTTGGCATATTTCCAGATCCTATTGTCACAAATTGAGACTGAAGTATAAAATGATAGAAACAAAGTAAATGTTTTTATTATATCACCAGTCCAGTGGTATGATACTTCAACTCTTATAGTATCATGCTTTGTATACTGTGCGTTGTGCTTGCTGCGTACCAATCATCCAAAACAGGCATGTATCTCCGCACTTTGAAGTTCACTTGTGCGCTTGTGTTATCAGCAACTCTCTACAGCCGGATCATGCACGGATGAAACTATGACAGTATCATTTCGCCTTATGATTTGTCCGGCCCGACATAGAGTAACTTCTTGATATTGGCTCTGCTTATCATGCCGCCGATATGCGCGTCACACTACGGACTAATAGTCTAAGGGACCACTCCCCGCATCCAAACGTGCGGTTGAGGCGCCTGCGTCTTCCGAATCCATCTGGCTTAGAGCGGGGTGGGATCTCGGCGGGCACCGTTGCCCGTTTCGAGCAGGTCTTCAAGCAAGTCTAAAACTGGGGACGGTCAGACGGCATGCAGCACTCGAGGGAGGGCCTATTAGCCTGGAGGTAGAGATGACAGGAATATGGTGGCAAGACATGAGATCAGATAAGCCTGGTGAAACAAAAACTATTATGGAGGTTTCTGGTTGGGAGCCGTGATGATCTGGAATACATAAAGGCCCTCAACCTGACTCTGATTCAGAATATTGACGTATGCAACATCTTCTAGCTCAAAACATCTAGTTCATTACTCGCGAGCACTGGAATTCCAGCCCGCGTCCTCCTCTATAACATCAATCATGGCTATTGAGAGCAACCGAAGCAATGGGGTCAAGGTTCCCAACTTCCCACCCGGAGTTCAACGACTTCCTGTTACTGCGCCGCCAGAGCACTTCATTGCCCTCTTAAAGCGTGATGGAGGCGTTATTATCGAGAAGTTTACCACCACGGACATTATCGATAAGTGCAATGCAGACATCAAGCCCAAGCTCGATGCCGAGCAACGCTGGAACGGCGACTTTTTTCCTGTAAGATCGTCCTAGATACCCAAGTAGTTGAATTTCATGACTTACTCTAAGACGCAGAAAGAAACTAGAAAGTGCACCTCTTTGATTGCCAACAGTACCACTTACACTACCGAGCTCCTTATGCATCCGCTCTACCAAGCCATTTGCGATCATTTCCTCACCACCCGCAACTACTTTTGGTGGGGAGACAAACGCAAAGAGTCAGTTTCCAAGCCACAGGCGCACACCGGTGCCGCCATGTACATTGGTCCCGGTGCCAAGGCTCAGCCACTTCACCGGGATGACTACCTTCATCACAATGTGCACACTGAAGTCTCTCCGCCGTGGAACGACGAGCGCGATATGAACCGGGAGAGTGCTGTTGGCCTCTTCGTGGCTGGAACTGATACCAACAAGGCCAATGGAGCCACACGCTTTATTCCAGGCTCCCATCTTTGGTCGGTATTCACAGACAATCTTAAGAGCTACAGCTGATGAAGAAATAGGGGGAATGACCGCAAGACTGGTGCGCCCGAGTCTGAAACTGTCTATGCGGAGCTCAACAAAGGCGATGCATTCTTCATGTTTGCATCTTGCTTCCACGGCGGCTCTGCAAATACTACTACCGACAAGTACCGTCTCGTCTATAGCACATTTGTCACGCGTGGATGGTTGAGACAAGAAGATAACGTAAGCTGGCCTTGTCCATACTATATGCAAACAACTAATTTTAAACTCCTCTAGATGTATCTCGCTATTCCTCGCGAAGTCTTGATGAAGTATCCACGCCACATCCAGCGCTTTATCGGATATTCTTGCTCGGACCCTGGATGCGGCTTGGTTGATGATCTTGATCCAATTTACACTCTCTATCCTGATGAGCTTGAGACTGCTGTTCCTGCGGACTACTAGTTCTATGGAGGAGCCAATGGCGGCAACAAAGGCCATGGCTTGAGCGACAGATCATCTTTCTTGGAGCTGGTTATTGTAACTATTGGAAAGCATCTTGCGTTGAGGCTGATTCACCCTGGCTTACTACCCGGAACTCAACGTCCCCAGGGGTGAGGGCTATTTGATGTATCATGAACAATGGTGGCTTCTGTACCATAGCACTTTGATAACCTTTGCTCTCGTTTACTTTGTGAAGCTTGCGCCAACAAAACCATCACATGAGCACGACTCACTTCCAGATAATGGACACGATTCTGCTACGCTTCTTCATACCTTCAACAAATTCATCAAGGGAAGTCTAACAAGAGGAAAACATTGGAGTTTGTACAAAGCTAAATCGGGTTGTAATGCCCTTGATTTCGAGCTTGTGGCGCTTAATCCAGTACTACTAGCAAGTTCCACAGTAATTATTGGCAAACTAATGCTGGTTCTTGTAATACCACAAATGAGGCTTCAAGATGAGATCAAGTGAGTAGCTTTCGGCAGTGTAGAAGATCCAACATCATAGGTAATATTAATATCGGAAATTCCGGCTCCTTATACGATTCGTGGATAACGAAGCAAGACTTTCTCATTATGGTCAAAAATAAAACACAAATCCAATTAACTATGTGGTCTGAGACCAATACGAGTTAATATTCCAAGTGAGGAAACGAAAGAAGTCAACTTCCTGGAAGACTAAGTCATATGAAGGGCTTTTCCTGTTGTGTGTATGAATCCCCAGTTTCTAGTGAGGCAGACTGACCCTTTCGACATTTTTCTAAGCCTTCTCTTCTTTGAGGCTCAATGTAGAAATGGCCTTTCCTGCTTCAAGTTCAACACCATCTGTGATGGTGGCCGTCTGGAAGTCCCTTGCTCTCGTACCCTGAGCGAACCGACAGTCAATTGCGTGGAATGTCATCCCCTTCAACTCAGGCAGTTGAAACCATGACCAAACCAAGCAAACAAACGCCAGTCCACCGAAGAAAATTCCAATCTTGCCTCGCATATTACCCTCGTCTGGGTTGATCATGTAGGGAAAGCAGACTGTCATGACAATGGTTGCAGCACCCTGGGATGCAAGTGCGATGGCAATAGTCTTGCCACGCACCCGAACTGCTGAAACCTCGCACAGGAAGACATAGGCCACAGGGCCGATGGTGATCATGTATATAAAGTACCAGACAAGCATGATAATGCTTTCAGCCCAAGCGAAAGCAGGACGGCTCGAGTATCCTGGTGCACAGTCTATAGCGGCAATGACAAACTGGAGAAGTGTCAAGACGCCTAGGCCGTAAACGAACAGCATTCGATAACCAAAATATGAGAGGGTAAACCATGAGAGAATTGTGCCAAAAGCTCCCAGACCAATCATTCCAAGACTCATGTTGAAGGATTGGTCCGTCGGTAAGCCAGCCATCTGGAAGAAATAGGTTGCATATGTAGCAAGGTAAACACCGGAGAAAACCTGTACGCACATGACGCCGACCGAGATCTGTGTACGTCTGTTGTTGCTACCTTTGAAACAATCCTTGTACTTGGAGCCGACTTCGATTTCTTGTTCGGCGCGATCGGTCTCGATGATCATGGCGAGTGCTGCCTTAACGTCGATGGAGGCGCTGGAGAGCTTGCTTAGCGCTTTCTTGGCTTCGTCGATACGGCCTTGTCGTTGGAGCCACCACGGACTGAATCATAGTCAGTATATCAGCAAAAAACGTGTGTGTTATGTGAGAGCAGCATGTAAAGAATATCAGTACCTTTCAGGTGCAAACGGGAATCCGATAGCGATAATAACAGGCCATAGCCATTGGATGGAAAACGGGATGCGAAAGGCCCATTTCGAGTCCAGCTTCTGAGATCCGGCAACGGTCCCATTAGCCATCAACTGGCCGATGGCGAACAGAAGATTAATCGATGCCGTAACAACACCGCGCACCGCTAGAGGGGCGACTTCCGACGCGTAGGCCGGTGCAATGGTGACAAAGTTGCCCAAGACAAGGCCAGCCAAGAGCTCGCCTACGAACAAGACGGCCAGAGAGTTTGAGAAGAATTGTATGAAGACGCAGCCGATGATGGCTATGTTGCAGAGCCCAAACGACCTCTTACGACCTATTTTCTCCATCAATGCTCCAGCGCTGAAAGCGCCAAGGATCTGGCCGATGGGTGCGCCCATGTTCAGGGCACTCTGCCACGGGGCATCAATGACGAATTCGCCATCATGTTCGTGACCGTAGAGCTTTTGAAATACGGGTGTCGCAATCAACTGGCCCATCAACTGAGGATCGAAAGACGTTCTGTTAAATAGATCCACGTTAGTGATACCGAGACAGAGGTCGATGTGATCCACGTACACGATGATTCCTACTGAGAAATAGGCTGCCCATGCAATTGCTTTGGGATAAAGTCTCAAAGCCTGCCAGACCCCGAGCGAGTGTTCATGAATAGCTGCATCAATTGCCAGCTCATGGGTATCCAACTTGGCATCCAAGGAGACCTTTGGAGCTGACTGAGCATCAATTTCACGGGACATATAGGGCAGGTCCTAGAAGACTCCAGGAGATTTAAATACTAGTCTTGATGAATAAAAGAAAGATAAGGTTGCAGAGGTGATGATTTCGATGAGTGTATCCAATCTGCTGCGGAGGAAGATTTGGTTGGTATATATACCCTCTCCGACGACTAGCCTATCTCTTCCAGAAAGGCTACATCGGTAGAAATGGTGGCGGACGTACCGCCATTCTGTCAAGGGTAGACTCGAGATAAGAGTGTACAAATCCAAGGTTATCCCCAAACCGGGGTACAGTAGTCTGGGGTAGACCAAGAGTTTTGTCCTAACCTCAATTTGGTAGTTTGGGGAGAGATGAAAGACATACGGGCGTCAAACAAGGGTCATATAACGGCTCCGTGTAGTTTTATTGCTCGTTTACATACACAAGTACCTGGAGCCTCGCTTTTAGTTGTTGGTCGTACATCTCGGATCTCCTGATCATTCTGACCTGGCGAGTTCTATTACGCACCCTGTAGTAAGGTGGTATACGAATGGGGTATGCCGTTACCAAAGCGAACTAAACCGGGAATTGTATATCCGCATACTTTGCTTCGGATCAAGTGATCCCTGGAATCCCTAATGTTGCGTGTGGTAGCTGACCTCGTATGGAACAAACACCTTTAATGAGTGGGTGTCGTACAATAGTTGCTTCATAATACTGTGATCACCAGAAATGTGAAAGGTACTTTGTACAAGCGGTACATACTTATTACGAGGACTACATTCGACGACATGTTTTCAAGCTCGGATTATGCCGTACGTATTCAGGAGAAGTTATAAGTCCGGATACGCAGCCATCAATCACAGCGCAAAGCTAACTACCAACGCATTTCGTGGCCTCGTAAAAAACAGCTTATCTTCATGATTATTAATGAACTTCAAGAAGAGATACTCTGACAGAGATTGAAAAGTTGATTGTCCAGAAATGATACTATCTTCCCGCAGCAGCTGAGAGTGTGGGACGAGTTTCCATGTTAGGTAGTCCCTATCTGCGATTCAGATCCGGCCATGCAGATAACCCTCGACAACAGCCAATCAGTTCAGATGCGAAGAAATTCTAATAGAACCTCCAAGTCAAAGCCTTTCGCAAAGGCACACAAGCCCGATTATTATCTGGGAAAGTTAACTGCTCTCAACCCTGTCATAGGTATCTCGAGTGTATAGCCACCTAAGTTTCGAAGTATGCGGAGAAGAGGCAAGAGTGATCGTCTAATGGGGACTATCTCCCGAAATGGTAGATAATTCAGCAAGCCTGCATCTCTCTGGCTGTTGCAACATCCTTTCTCGGGCAATGGTTCCATGGGCGTGGAATGTGTTGCCTATTTCGGATGATGGGAATAGCACGGCTCCTCTTTGCTACATGTACTCCATAGCTCACTAGGGGTCTTTAATTACCCAAGCTACGGCTAACTGTAGCGAATAGGATAGGAGATCCCTTTTACCGTTGATACTTGACACTTGAGTAACGAATAAATTCTTCACAAAAAAAAAATCCCGTACGGTCACTTTTACGGCAATGGAACCTCCAAGCGTCAATATCAGTCGTATCCACGACAGTCTAACACTCGACGAAAAGGTAACGCATTCTCAATGATATACTCTCGTGGTTGAGGTTTGCACCTTTACTTTTATGTCCATCTTTGTGCCGAAGGCAATAACGAGAACATGAACGCTAACTCTCAAGCGAATGTAGATTTCCCTCCTTGCAGGAGAAAGTGACTGGCAAACCATTGCGATCCCGTCCAAAGGTGTGCCAGCCGCCAAAGTCTCCGATGGCCCCAATGGCGCATGCGGTGCTTCATTTGTTGAATCCACGACTGCGGCATGTTTCCCCGCGGCATGCTGTATTGCTGCAACCTTTGACCATGATTTTGCCAGAGATATTGGCCAAGCACTAGCAGAAGAAACGCTCTCAAAAGGTGCCAGATGCTTGCTAGGGCCAACGGTCTGCATTCATCGCCATCCTCTCGGCGGTCGTAACTTTGAGTCATTCTCGGAGGATCCTTTTCTTGCGGGGAAACTGGCAGCGCAATACATCAACGGACTCCAATCCAAAGGCGTTTCTGCTACCATCAAGCATTTTGCAGCCAATGAACAAGAAACTCAACGGCTGACTGTCAACACTGTGGTGGGAGAGCGTGCTCTGAGAGAGATTTACCTTCGACCTTTCGAGATTGCGGTCAAAGAGGCCAATCCGTGGGCAGTCATGACATCCTATAACTTGTTAAACGGCGAACACGCCGACTCCAGCCGGCACCTGCTCCAAGAAGTCCTCCGGGGCGACTGGAGATGAAATGGGCTCGTGATGAGCGATTGGGGTGGCACGAATTCGGTTGCGGATGCACTGAATGCAGGGCTCGACTTGGAAATGCCCGGGCCAGCAAGATGGCGAAAACCTAAAGCGGTCCAAGAAGCCATCAGGGCCGGGAAGGTAACTGAAGAGACAATCAACCAGCGTATTAAGCAGTTTCTTGCGTTCCTAGAACAACTTGGATACTTTCGAGATCCCCGGATCCCCGAGGAGCAGGCCATCAATGACCCGAGGCATCAGGCACTTATTCGAAACGTTGGAGGTCGCGGCCTCGTTCTTCTCAAGAATGAGGGAAACATTCTGCCCCTGAAGCCCACTGAACTTCGCGGAAAGAAGATTGCGCTGCTCGGATACGCGAAAGAGGCATTAGCTCATGGCGGTGGTAGTGCCTCCGTCATTGCGCATTACAAGGTATCCCCTTGGGATGCATTGGAAAAGGCCTTTGGTGATGATGTGCAACCCACCTACGCAAAAGGTAAGCAAAGCTGCTGGTCTGAAATAAAATGTCAATTGGAAGGATGAATACTAACTTTTCCCTTTTCTCAGGCGCCGACACACGTCGTTATTTACCTCCAATCACCAAGAATATCATTGACTTGGAGGATAACCCCGGCTTCACGTATAAAAGATACGAACCAAAGAATCCCACATCTATTGAGATCAAGCATATGCATGCTGACTCCTTGGTCTCGGTCTTTGCCTCGGTAGGGTTTAGAGACTGCGACGTCAGCCTCGAGGATCTCTTTGAAGTCGAACAAACCGGAGATTACTATTTTTCCTGTGCCGGCATTGGGCCAAGTGCGCTGTACATTGACCACCAGGTCGTTCAGGAGCAGTCTGACAACTACCCAGATGCCATGGGATTCATGTTTGGGGGTGCGGTTTCCGATGAAGTCAAGATTCATCTAGAAGCAGGGAAGAAGTACAAGATCTTGGCACGAACTTCGCCACCAACTCCCAAGGAGGGCGAAGTCGAGGATATGGGGCTGCTTGAGGGTCACGTTGGGCTTCAAGTGGGCTTCATGCCTGCTGAAGAACGCGAAAGGAATCATACGGCTGAGGCTGTGCAACTTGCCCGGGAAGCCGATTTTGTCATTGTCTTTACTGGGCATGAGCCAGTTTGGGAGACGGAAGGCGAAGACCAAACCAGCTTTCATCTTCCCAAAGACGGCAGCCAGGATCGCCTTGTTTCCTCCGTGGCCGATGTCAATTCCAATGTCATCGTGGTGAATTCTACAGGAGTTCCTGTTGCGATGCCTTGGCTTCACAAGGTCAAGGGCCTCATGCAATCATGGTATTCAGGCCAAGAATGCGGAAACGCCATCGCTGATGTCCTTACAGGACAGGTTTCCCCAGAAGGACATCTGCCTTGCACGTTTCCTCGCCGGATTGAAGATTGTCCAGCGTATGGGAATTTTCCCGGCGAAGTTGTCAATAAGAAGTTGCCAGTGACCTATCGGGAAGGTATCTTCGTTGGTTATCGTCATTTCGATCGTGTACCGGAAGACAAGGTCAATTTTCCTTTCGGCTTCGGGCTCTCTTACACAAGCTTTGAATACGACAGCTTTTCTGTGCACAAGACTAAGAACGACGGGTTCAATGTCAGCGTTCAAGTAACCAACACTGGTGCCGTGTCAGGAGGCATTGCTGTGCAAATATACGTTGGCAAAGAGAATGCGTCAAGTGAGGATCCCATAAAGCAGCTCGTGGGGTTCCAAAAGGCAAGACTTCAACCAGGAGAGTCCAAGGTAGTACAGATTCCTGTTACATCCCGAGACTTTGCCACATACAATGAGAAGGAGCACCATTGGGCTGTCGAGGGGGGAGTTTACAGGTTTCTGCTTGGTAAATCAGCACAAGATATCGTGGCCGAGGTGAAGATTCCGGTGGATTATAAGATCTATAGCCATAGTTTTAAATAACAAACATACTATTATTACACATCAGACAATATCAACACCATCACTATCATTGAAAGCTGATAGGATTATTTGACCGGGATAGAGGGAGAAATACGCCAACCCTCGTGCCATAATTGTCTAGATCACGGTAGCCCATCTACAATTGTCTCGATTCTCGACTTCGCGCTTGCGCATCACATGTCACACTCATTATAAATGAGGCATCACTTATCATGAACCCATATAGAGAAACCCTATCACATTAAAGTAGTAAACGCCGTACCGCGGATGCTGATGCCACTTGGCACTCCTTTTCCCATATTACCGTATTCTTAGATGGGCGGTCTACTATAACTAAAGTTCCGATTTAGGTACATGAGCAAGCCAGACCCAGCCTGAACGGATTTCCCAATCAAGTATCTCATTCCACTCCTTGATCGCCTACCTATGACAAGGTCTACGTATGGTATAATAACATGGTGATCAATATGTTGTGGCCATTATTATGAATCTATACTCATTGAACGTTTCTGTAATCAATTCATTATTTCCTCTCATTAGTACCGTCGAATATGTCTTCAGCACAGTACTTTGACCGTCCTGGCCCCTCGGGAAAAGACTGCATAGCTGCTGGATTCTCCAACGCTGTCAAGCTTCCCCCTAATGCCCAGCTGGTCCTCACAGCAGGACAGGCAGGGATTGATCTGACGACGGGCCAGTTGGTGGAATCATCGCCTGAAGCTCAGATCGAGGCCTGCTTCGATTGCTGCGACGTTGCGTTGAAGTCGGCTGGTGTCGGAGACGGCCTGGGTTCTGCGTTCAAAATCATCAGCTTTCTGCCTGATCAACGATACGACCCCCTCATGATGAGTATTTGGAGAAGAAGGTACCCCAATCACCGGCCAATTTGGATGTCGGTAGGCACTACTAGTTTGGGCCTCAAGGGCATGATTATCGAGCTACAGGCCGAGGCTTACGTTGTTCCCGAGAAGGTATGTGTGGAGTACCATTCCTACCCCATACTATTCATCCATGCTTTGACCTAGATATTATGCTAATAGCTCATTTCAAGTGAAGAGTTTGAGCAGGCTTTGATGGTTTGTCAATAGATGAGGAAAGAACCTTCTACAGAACTAGTGTCCAAGCATCATCATGCGAATATGAAAATACAGCTCTCAGCTTCAATAATACCTTTCCTTACTGGTCCTTTGGCACACTGATCTCCATTTCAAGCCCACACTGGTATCT